>ML179192.1:26794-79375 GCA_004369135.1 Dendrothele bispora CBS 962.96 | reverse complement strand
GTCGACGTAGACCTCTTTTACTTCCCTAACACTTCGACGACCACCTACGTCCTCGACTACACTTACGGGTTCCACCAGTTATATCTTTACGGGACGTCCGTCGTAGACTTCCTGTATTATGTCCCTAACACTTCGACGACCACCCGCGACCTAGACTACACTTACGTGTTCCACCAGTTAATCGACGACGACGTATATTCCCTTTACTTCCCTAACACTTCAACCAGTACCTACGACCTCGACTACACTTACGGGTTCCACCACTTATACCTTTACGGGACGTCCGTCGAGGGACACCTTTGTTACTTCCGTAAAATTTCAGCGACCACCTACGTACTCGACTCAACTTACGGGTTCCTCCAATAGTACCTTTTGAATCCCGGTTATCGACTATTCAGTATACAGGTTGTACTGTAACCGTTGTTGTAGTCCTTTTAGGGGTAAACGCCTAAGCCCCCTTAATGGGGCCAAAAGCCCATTAGGTGGCTAAATGAGGGGTTACTGCACCTAATGGAAACCATTAAGGGAAGTAAATACAACGTCGAAGCATATCAAATCCTTATAAAACTAGTTCCATAACACTTCCACGATCCTTTGTACCTACGTATCCATGTCCACTATCACGACGTACAGGTTCCACCAAGGAGACCTTCAGGCCGGGAAGGTCAGAACAGACGTATACCTCCTTTACTTCGATAACAATTCGAAGTTTGAACGCTCACCATAAGTCCTCGTAACTACACTTACGGGTTCCACCATTTATACCTTTACGGGACGTCCGACAGTCCCTTCATATGCAGCTACCTGCAGGGCATTTGCATATTTACCTCCTCGAACATTCACATCAGCTCCTGCATCCACCAGCAGCTTCACAATCCCTTCATTTCCTTCATATGCAGCTGCCTGCAGGGCATTTCCATATTTACCACCGTGGGCATTCACATCAGCTCCTGAATCCACCAGCAGCTTCACAATCCCTTCATTTCCACCATATGCAGCAGCTGCTGCCTGCAGGGCATTTCCAAATTGACCACCTTGGGCATTCACATCAGCTCCAGCATCCACCAACAGCTGCACAATTTCTTCATTTCCTATATATGCAGCGGTGGCTGCTTGCAGGGCATTTCCAAAATGACCACTTTGGGCATTCACATCAGCTCCAGCATCTACCAGCAGCTTCACAATCCCTGCATTTCCTCCATATACAGCTTCCTGCAGGGTATTTCCATAATAACCACCTTGGGCATTCACATCAGCTCCAGTATCCACCAGCAGCTTCACAATCCCTTCATTTCTTCCATTTAATGCTGCCTGCAGGGCATTTCCATATTTACCACCTTGAGCATTCACATCAGCTCCTGCATCCACCAGCAGCTTCACAATCCCTTCATTTCCTCCATATACAACTGCTGCTGCCTGCAGGGCATTTCCAAATTGACCACTTTGGGCATTCACATCAGCTCCAGCATCTACCAGCAGCTTCACAATCCCTGCATCTCCTCCATATACAGCTGCCTGCAGGGCATTTCCAAAATAACCACCTTGGGCATTCACATCAGCTCCTGCATCCACCAGCAGCTTCACAATCCCTTCATTTCCTTCATTTAATGCTGCCTGCAGGGCATTTCCATATTGACCACCTTGTGCATTCACATCAGCTCCTGCATCCACCAGGAGCTTCACAATTCTTTCATTTCCTCTATAAGCAGCTGCCTGCAGAGCATTGCCATATTTACCACCTTTGGCATTCACAGCAGCTCCTGCATCCACCAGCAGCTGCATAATTTCTTCATTTCCTATATATGCAGCAGCGACTGCCTGCAGGGCATTTCCAAATTGACCACTTTGGGCATTCACATCAGCTCCAGCATTCACCAGCAGCTTCACAATCCCTGCATTTTGTCTTTCTGATGCTGCCTGCAGGGCATCTCCATATTTACCACCTCGGGCATTCACGTCAGCTCCAGCATCCACCAGCAGCTTCACAATCCCTGCATTTTGTCCATCTGATGCTGCCTGCAGGGCATTTCCAAATTTACCACCTTGGGCATTCACATCAGCTGCTGCATTCACCAGCAGGTGCACAATTCCTTCATTTCCTCCATATGCAGCTGCCTGCAGGGCATTTCCATAATAACCACCTTGGGCATTCACATCAGCTCCTGCATCCACCAGCAGCTTCACAATCTCTTCATTTGCAATAAGTGCAGCTAACTGCAGGGCATTTCCAAATTCACCACCTTGGGCATTTACATCAGCTCCTGCATTCACCAGCAGATTTGCAATCCCTGTATGTCCTCGATATGACACTGTCCACAGGTCACCTCCACCTTTACATGCTACTGCTGCATACAGGGCATTGCTGTATTTACCACCTTGGGCATTCACCTCAGCTCCTGCATCCACCAGCAGCTTTACAAACCATTCATTGCCCCTATATGCAGCTTCCTGGAGGGCATTTCCATAATAAGTACCTTTTGCATTCACATAAGCTCCAGCATCTATCAGCAGCTTCACAATCCCTGCATTTTGTTGTTTTGATGCTGCCTGCAGGGCATTTCCATATTCACCACCTTGGGCATTCACATCAGCTCCTGCATCCACCAGCAGCTTCACAATCCCTTCATTTCCTTCATATGCAGCTGCCTGCAGAGCAGTTTCATAATTACCATTTTCAGCATTCACATCAGCTCCTGCATCCACCAGCAGCTTCACAATCCCTGCATTTCTCTTTTTTGATGCTACTACCTGCAGGGCATTTCCGCAATAATCACCTTGGGCATTCACATCAGCTCCAGCATCCACCAGCAGCTTCACAATCCTTTCATTTCCTCTATATGCAGCTGCCTGCAGGGCATTTCCATATTCACCACCTTGGGCATTCACGTCAGCTCCTGCACCCACCAGCAGCTTCACAATCCCTTCATTTATTCTCCATGCAGCTGCCGCTGCCTGCAGGGCATTTCCAAACATACCACCTTGGGCATTCACATCAGCTCCTGCATCTACCAGCAGCTTCACAATTCCTTCATTTCCTCCATATGCATCTGCCTGCAGGGCATTTCCATATGCAGCTGCCTGCAGGGCATTTCCATAATCACCACCTTGGGCATTCACATCAGCTCCTGCATCCACCAGCAGCTTCACAATCCTTTCATTTCCTCCAGATGCAGCTGCCTGTAGGGCATTCCCATATTTATGACCTAGAGCATACCCATAAAGTTCAACACCTAGGGCATTCACATCAGCTCCTGCATCCATCAGCAGCTTCACAATCCCTTCATTTCCTCTATATGCAGCTGTCTGCAGGGCATTTCCATTTTTACCATCTTGGGCATTCACATCAGCTCCTGCATCCACCAGCAGCTTCACAATCCCTTTATTTGTATTATATACAGCTGCCTGCAGGGCATTTCCATAATACCCACCTTGGGCATTCACGTCAGCTCCTGCATCCACCAGCAGCTTCACAATCCCTTCGTTTTCTTCTTTTGATGCTGCCTGCAGGGCATTTCCATATTCACCACCTTGAGCATTCACATCAGCTCCTGCATCCACCAGCAGCTTCACAATCCCTTTATTTCCTCCATATACAGCTGCCTGCAGGGCATTTCCATAATAACCACCTTGGGCATTCACATCAGCTCCTGCATCTGCTAGTAGTAGTCTTACAACCACTCCCACTCCCATTCCTCCCAGACATGTATGATATAATGCTGAATCACTGCTTTTACTGGAAATACAATTCTTTCCATAGTGAACTGGTCTATGCCAGCATAAGATTTCATTCAAGAAATCATTTTGAAAATTTAACAAACTCATAACAAGTTTGGTCATTCCCTTGTCTAGATCTTCAACTTTCTCCACATGCATTGCCCAGTAATGTACAGCATACCCTGTCAATGGAAACTTTGCATCAGCTATCTCTACTGATTCAACTTTCACTATATGCTGCAAATAAATAATGCATGATTGTGCAATAAATTTATGTGCCAATTTTTCATCTACATAGATCTTGTTTGAATAACCTGACCCTCTTCCAATCAGGAACTCTTTGACTGATGGATGTGCCAATTGCACATTCTTCTCGTTGTCTTCACCTCCTGTTATTACAATTATAGTTGAACTTATGATTTTGTACAGATTACTCTCTGACAGATCATCCCTATAGTTATTTACTTGTTCTTTTTCAAGATCAATTGCTAAAACTTCTGCAGCATTTTCAATTTGAAGTGGTTGATAAGAGAACAATATCCATTGAAGAAGACATTCAGCCTCATCCATATGCTCTTCAGGTATTTTATGTAATGCATAAGCATATATGTCCTCAATGGTTTTAGGAAGAGTTTTGAGAGCCTTTTGCATTGCCTTTTTAGTCCCAAGCTCCTGAAGAGATGTAAGCAGACAGTCCACCCAGCGTATTCTGTATTCTGTCAATTCATGTTGTATTGTATAATAAGAAATAAACTTACTGTCCATCAGCCTTCTGAAGTATTTCAGCCTGAATTTCTTCTTCTAAACCCTTGAATGATTCATTTGAGGTGAGTACTTTGTTGATATGCACTAGGATATCTTCATTTCTACCAAGAGAATCCAAAGACAAGTTCCAACTAGTACTAACAAGACTAGAGTGGCGACTAGTGACAAAGATATGAATATTTGGCATTGTAAGTAGATCCTGGACCAGGTTTTTAACTTGAATTTGATTGTCATTTTTACATTCATCCATTGCATCAAAGAAAATGTATGTGGCCTGAGTCTCAGGACATTTCTTGAGAGTCTCCTGAATAGTTGTTTTCATAGCATGAGCAGGAGCTTTGGTGTGTCCTTGTTCATTGCTTTTGTAAAGACTCTCTACATCAGTGTGGTCATATTTTGAATGGGTACCAATTTGACTGAGAAGAGATGCAACCAGTCCTTCATATTTGGTCTTGGATCCACTAGAATCCAGGGAATCAAAATAGAAGTAGAATACTGGTTTTCCAGAGCCTTTAAGGGTATTAATAGCTGTTGTGCTGTATATATGTCAGTCCAATATATAATGATGACTCCAGAGAAAATTTTACCAGAGAAATGTTTTTCCAGAGCCAGCTGGTTGATTGATAATGTCAGTATAAATATATTAATAAATATGTGAATTGCACCAACCTTTTCCTTGCAACCAGAATAAACCACCTTGGTTTTTCCATTCTTCAAAATTTCCATCATTCACAAGCCAGATGCCAGTTTTATCTGTCATCTTATTGCAGGCTGCCACAAAGTTTGTTGAAAAATCTGGTGCACCAATCCATTTACGGATATCCTGAATTCTGGTATCTAAATATAACGCAAATGATTATTTGTGCCGCTTTAATGTAGAAGTATATTGTATAACCATACCAGACATATGATAGTGTATTTGATCACGTCCTACATTATTGAATGTGGAATTGATAATATTCCCTTGATTGTTTTCGAAGAATCTATTTGTATTCAGCCTTTTATTATTTTATGATTTCCAAAATTGCTTACCCAATCTTTGATTGAGCTTGCCCGGAGGTAGTTTGATAGCCCCTATATTTTTTTAAGTGTGAGTTTGATATACTTCGATACAATAAAATAGCAAATACTCATTATTTCCAGGACTAATGACTCTTACATCAATCATTTTTTCAAAAGAAGGAACAAATAAAGTCTCTTACATTGAGTTGAGATTGAAATCACTCATGGTTTTCGTAGCTCGCAACGGATTTTGAGAACTTGTTGAAGCGTTGATGTCGGACTATGGTGTTCTGCAAGACGACGTGAAGAAAAGTCAAATGCATGTGACCACCAATTCATCATCTCAGAAATTAAGGTTTCAGCACCACGGAGAATGCCGTTTAATTTAAAAGTGGAGCATTGCCGTAACCCATGACCGAAGAATTGCCGTTAACAAGTGCAAAGCATTCATTCTACTTCTTTTAAAACTACTTAGTATGAGACTATGAGTGTTGTAAAAAAGAAACCGCCCTAAGCCGAAGTTGATGCACTGTACCCAAGTATGATGGTCCTCAACGCGCACTACCGGTAACTGTAACATCAAAGAGTACTACTTATGTTATTGCTCTCGCAGAATTTTCTGCGGCAGAAAAGCCTACTGGGAACAGGGAGGTAAGATCAAAGAAGAGGCTCAGGGTGTGATGACACGAGCCAGTGAGTTATCAAGATGATCGACAAATATTTCCATCTTTCTCATCTCGCACAGATATTTTGGCGGTAAATGTTTGTACACACTTATCGTGTTGAGATAAAGCGATTGAAAACGAAAAGTGACGTAAACAGAGACGGCCCACGCTTCTGGGCTGCAGCTGTTGACACGTCGACGCGTTCACGTTTTCTTCCAGCATCTCTCCTTCGGTTTCCGTTCTGTTACTCTCGACACCCTCGACACACCTTACATAAAGCTAAGCAACATTAGTGGATCAGAAGCGCACACGGCAAACATGTCTTGTAGAGATGGCCCTCGTTTGGGCAGTTTTTGGGAGTCAGGGTCGCTCAACTGGGATGCTCATAGGATTGACTGGACAATTGCAGGTGCTTGCTCTGTGCGTATCCGTTCTTTTCAGTTCTCTCGCTGCGTTGCTAAACGTTCATCGCTGTACAGACATGGTAATCATCTCCTCATATCCCGTGGTCTGTTCCTTGCCTTCCTCTCTTTCTCTGTACTCTCTCGCTTTTCACCGCCTGAGACTGAGCATTCGCTATATATACAAAACATATACCAACCCTGCCGAGCATCGCTAAATTTACGTTTGTCTCCGCTCTCTCGATACGTTCCCCGGGCCAGCCTAGCCTTTGGACACTTTACATGGCCCCCGTCATATCATTCCTTTCCTATCGTTTCTTCTGGAGCTACACCTGTTACTCCTTGGTTGAAGTTGGTATGCTCGTCCCCTCGTCGACTCATGTCCTGCGATATTTTGCACAGCAGTTTTCACAACGCTAAGATTAATCCATTTTTTCGTCTTCTCTAGCCTACGACAACCTACGAGGTTCATCTACCCATCGGCTCTTAGATGTATCAAGCATGTTTATCGCCAATAATCCCCTCCCCTCTTCACCTCCTCTTCCCTCTTGTTCGCGCTTCTGGGCTTCTACCTGTCTCGGCCGGATCGATACTGGGTTTGGTATAATGGGGTTTGGGATCATGCTCAAGGCTGTAACACTCAGCGCTTTCTTGTACGTGGCCTAAACGTTCTGTCTTTTGCTGTGTCTCTCCTGACATTACCTTTCCTTCAGTGCTTTAACAATTTCATTCTACTGTTCTTGCTTCCAACCCCCCATCCTCCCATCCTTGTCCTTGTCCTTAACATTTCTCATGTCCCCCTACTATTACGGCTTCAAATAATCTTCGCACACGCAAAGTTCGACCCCTCTTGATCGGACTTGTTGCAGCTACAGCTTCGAACCATAATGCGGGCAGCGCAATATAGAGTAGAGGAAGGACAAGAGGCCGTTACCGTTACCTGTGCGTCCTTGTACCTGTTGTTTTATTGTTTTTGGTTTTGTTTCTTCGCGCCCTTGTTCTTTTGCGGGTTTACCCATGCGTTACACTCGTTCTACTGTTGAACTGGTAATGAATAACACGCATATATGCGCGTGTCCTATGCCATACGGGCCCAATCTGTGCCGGGGTCATTTTGGTCTGATAACACTGTCTTGGATACGTCATCTCATTCTCCTTTTCGATGCATCTTGAGTTGGAACTTGGAACCGTTGAGCTGACCATAATCTGTTTATGTTTTTTTTTGTTTCGCTTTCACTTCTGGGACTCACCTTTAAATCAGCCAAACCCGTTCCCTATTTGATGGATGGTGACCAACAACCACGGACGACTTTGCGGGCTCACATACACGCAAATCTCTCTTGGTTTCTTTACTCCACTTGTACACTTTTTCTTCTCAACCAACTTGTGTCGTGGGGTTACTCCGACGCTTTACACGCGCTCTTACCTTTACCTTCCTCTTAATCTACGATTTGGATAATGCCCAACAGTACGGAAACAACGAATTGGGCTCTTACCTTTACCTTCCTCTTGACCTACAGTTTGGATAATGCCCAACAGTACGGAAACAACGAATTGGGCTCGGTTGATGCGGACTTGGATGTGGATGTGCATAGGACAAACGGACTGACGTGTCGGTTGATGACGGGTGGGATTGTGGATGGGACGATGGGAAGTTGGAACGGTGTGCTGTATCGAACATCAACGATGAATGTTCTCAAAGTCACGTAGTAACTAAGACCGAAAGTTTCTTTGACAATCTACATTTCCCCTCGCAATTTCGCTAGTACTCGTTGACCTGACATCAGCTCTCCCATCCTTGCCTGCGCATGATGATGATGATACGACTCAACTTGTTCCGTTGACCAATTGCTGCCTTCCAGACTGAGTAGGAGGTATACGAATATTACTGTAAACTACTTCTACGCCTTTCTTACATATACCGAATAACGACGATTCCGCAATGTTCTGAAATGCCAGAACGATAGGTTTCGTGAAACCCAAAAATATCGGATTGTAATTGTGTAGATTGAATGTCCGTTTGTCATAACGCTGAGTCCGCTACCGAGATCCGAAAAACTAATTTGGAATGCGGGGGCAAAGGGATAGATGCGCATTTCCTCATATTGGCAAGATTTTAGCTGGAAGGTCATTGACATTACCAAAACAACACGAATTCTTGGGGGTCACAGTTGTCCTTGAATGAAGCACAGAACTGGCAGAGACAAAATTTCGAGGGACATGAGAAACAAAAACTGACTTGATAATAGAGCACTGTACTTATAAGCTGTAACGGCTGGTTGATATATGAAACTTTTTCTTGGAAATGGATTCGTACGATTTGAAAAGACGCTCCCATAGGTGTATATACACAGGTATTGGATAAGATAGTCCATACAGGACAAAATACCTCGGGTGTATTCTCCGAGAGGTGTCGAGACTAAACGCTATTCACCCACCAAATCTGCAGACACGTGACCTGTTCACACGGGCCCAGTGCTGCGAGTGCCTAAGTAAGTCCTTGGTCCATCTCTACCGCTCAAACATCTATCGCTAAGTTCTGAGACTAAAAATAGTTAGTTGAAGTTGAAAAATGTTCAATAAAAACTTGAATTTTGAGGACAGAAATCTCTGATCAAAACTCAGATTTCCCTCGCTTAAGTTCCCCTATCGAATATAGCAATGATGATGAAAACGAGGTAAGTCTTATCATCATTAATATTAATCGTGATTTCACATTTAGAAAATCATCTACTAGCTGGAAAGATATCGTGAGCATGCATGAAAACGGGTCATAGCACTTCGAAGTGCTGCCATTATTAAATCTCAAATTCCTTGGCTGAAAAGTTTCCGCAACGTAGACAGCATCAATGCATTTGAAAGGGAGAGTGGCACACGGCTAACTACCTAGGCAGACCCCAGAAAGGGATATAATTACCGTGTTGCAAACAGGGATACCAAATTTAACTTCAAATATTACTTACAAGTTATACGCATCCTCAATTTCCGATTTTTTTAGTGATTCAACTAGTGCTGCACGTGACTCGACTCGACTCCGGCTAGTCGAGGAGTCGAGTCGGATTTCGAGTCGAGTCGAGTCTGACTAACGACTCGTGACTCTGGCGACTTAGTGCGATTTTGAGCCAAATATTGAGTCATCAGCCGCGAGAAACCCCTTTTGGCAATTGAGCTACTCCGGAAGTAGCCGAATCTAATGAATTTCCATTCAAAAATGTATTTACTATTAATGAACCGACTCCACTGACTCAGCCGACTCGAGTCGACTCCACTCTGGAGTCACCGGCATTTGGAGTCGAGTCGCTTGGAGTCGAGCCAAAGTGAGCCGAAGTCGGAGTCGTGGCAGCACTAGATTCAACTCTGAGCACTTGTAAATATATTTCATTCCAGTTTCAGTAAGACTGTTTGAGCTGTTGACGAGGGTACTTATTGGTGTCTAAGACTACAGACTCGCGGCGACACATGTGAACAGGTCACGTGTCTGCAGATTTGGTGGGTGAATAGCGTTTAGTCGTAACCTACCCATTGACGCGAATATTGGATTTCAACTTTGTTCCCGCCACTCAGAAGGTGCAGCACTCTTACTTCCCCAAGGTGCTTCGAAGACGGAGTATGATGGCCAAGTCACTGCATGACTTCGCTGCAGCTCATGCGGAGACCTGGTATTGTTACTTCCATGAACGGGGCTACTCTGACATATGGAATGGCTCCCTATACATCATTTCAGGCTTCCTCAAAACTGCTTGTTATCATACTGCAGTATTTCACGGGGAGTCTCCAGCTCAACTCAGCAAGCTTTGGCTGAGCATAACATCCATTCCTGGTAGAGGCTTTCAGAAGGATTCCACATCTGGAGATCAATGACATTCAGCACCTGGACATTTATCTCAAAATTTGGCAGTCTTTATACTTGGTTGGAAAATCATGTTGAGGCCTAAAGGCTGGTGGGCTCACATGTCGGAACGTTGGGGCTGGCGTCATGATGACAATTGTCACCGTACAACTGAGTCAGACCTTCTTTGAATTCCTGATGAAAATGTTGAGAGAGTGATGAGTAGACCTGCTATGCTTAATCTCCCACCCAACCCTAATGCTTCTTCTCCACAAAGAGAAAATCTCAGAAGAGGACAAGGAGTGAATGAAATTCAGAGAGAAAATCAATCAGGAGAGAGAAGCCAGGGTAGCTCGGTCAGCTTTGCACAAGATGAAATGTTGTCTGGAATGGATTCAATAGTGCAGTATGATGGAGCTGAACTCCAGTTAAGGGTAAGCATATGTCCAATCATTGCTAGGTGCTAAGATGTGTTAACAACTATGATTGGCCTTATCATCCATCTGATACTATTAATAAGTATCTTCTCAAGCAGGTCAGTTGGAGAAATGAGTCATGATTAATTTCTATACTGATAGTTCAAAAGTCTCCAGACAGCCAAATTGCCATCACACATGATAGTGTGTGGTGCTCAGTCATGCATCAGGTAATAATCTCTCTTATTTTCATGAAGGACTGGAAGGTATTCTTTGGTAATTCAGCGGAAGCTGAGCGATGGAAGAACATGAAAACAGCTGCATTCATGCAAACCGACGGCAACGAAAGTTTTGCGAAGTATCAGCTTCCATCCACCGAGACGCTCGCAACCTTAGCTGGTAATGACGAGAATGACGAGGTAGCTTTGACCGAAGAACAGAAGGAGCAAGCAAAGTTGCTGAAGCAGGCTCGTACTCGTAGAAAAGGTCAGGTCAAGGACTTGCTGATGTGGGCCAGTGGAGGGCCACTGGCAAATACGAGTCCATGCCAATGTCACCATGGCACCTTATGGGTGGTTCAAGATATAGTAGCTCAGCTAGTACTCATGTCAGTCACCATAATGCAGTACTAGATTGCATCTGTGACAGGAAAAATGATCACTATGCTCATGATTAAAATAATACAAAAAGTTATAATGAAAATGGGGCTATACAAAAATGAAAATGGAGCAGGACAAGAGGATCATAGTGAAGCTTTTTTGATTATGCAGTCATGGTGTACTACTGGACTGATTCCTTTTTGTTGGCACAACTCATCTCCAATCTACAAATAAATATTTCTATTTTAGTCACCTAAAAGCAAAATTCTCCCCATTGCAGATGTGGTCCAGTACTTTTTGTAATTTTTGGCACTCTCAGCAAGAAAAAAAATTGTTGCAACTTATTCAAAACTTATTGAAATATGAAAGTAATTGTTGCAACTTATTGAAATATCAAAGTTCAAGGGTGCACAATGTCATCAAAGATTCAAAATTTTTTTGTTCATATCTTGACAACACACTGGCAAGTTTTTCCTTGAGTTTACTATGAGACAACTTTACATCCAAAATTCTTTTAATTATATCTTAATGACCAACCAGCTGATTTCCTTGTTTGGTAGCTCGTATTGAAGCCAGTATCATAGAGTACATGATTGTAGTCTACAGCAGCACCCAAAAATTTTTTTGAGTGAATAAACCCTTGGGCCTTGAATTTATCAAAAACTTGATAATTCAAGTTTCTTTTGCTCATATCTTGACAACCAAATGGGAGTGGCTGTTTCCCTTGCTTGGTGGCTCAAAAGGGCTCAAATCAAAACCAACATCTCAGAGCACATGATTATACCTAGGCCCCAAGAAATATTTTTTGGGTGAATAAAATTTATGAAAAAGACAACTTAAAAATCCGAGATCTTTTTAGTACAAATGTTCAAGGCTTCAAGCTCAATGGTGAGAAGTAATATTCTGTACATTGATGTACAATATTAGTGATGTTTGCTGGAAATAGTGGATGTTTACCTCTTTTTTGACCTGCATCCGTGAAACATCCACGGATACATACATACTTAAAGTAACCGGAACCGGCCATTTTCCAGCTCTGAATCCATGTCTGGGAAATCCCAGGGTTTTCAAAAATTAACCCTGGGAGCCTTGGTCATCAAATGATCAACTTTACTAATGGCTTCATGGTGAAGTGGTTAATTGGTGTACAATGTTGTACATTAACAAGAGTTCGATCATTGTTGTAAACGTTTTTTTTTTGAGGCTGTTCCATAGTCTTTAGTACCTCAATAGTATATTCTTCATACATCTTAATAATTTTTTTCCATCTGGAGTTACTTTTTTAATGTACATAAAGAATCAATTACACAATTATACTCGGTAACAAATGTGTTAAGTTGTTTCTGATCCTTTCTACAGGAGGATCTTTTGGTCATGACATAAAAATTCCTGCTAAACTCAATGACTTTTCTTGTAACAGAATCAATTTATCATACCATCCCTTATCCTTTAGAAGACAGGCAGTATTCTGATACTTGGCATTGTGCACATGAATTGTTCTGGCATGTAAAACACAATACAATACTTGTGGCAACCATACAAACACATCTGGATAGTAAAGACCTGTAGGTCTCAGCCCATTAGGTTTTTTGCTGAGTTTCTGGTGAATAAGTAAGAGTCCTGTAGCAAAATGATATTGAATCTGAACTCATGGATCCCACCATTTTATCTTGTACTGAGTTCAGATCAGTGGCCATAATTCTATCTGATGTACTAAGTAGAAAGATCAGGAAATGAAGCCAGAGAGGGTGTTGCTTTTTTTTGTTGGATTGGGATTACAAGTTCCTCTAGATTCCGCTACTTGGAACTTCATATTTAGAGTATGTAACACATATTTTGATTTATTTCGAGCACCATTCGTGTTCACCATCACTTGGTATTCTTTCTTAAATGCATGTATTCTACACACAAAAAAATTGGAGAGCATCAGTTTTGAGGGAAAGACGTTGAAAGGTGCGGTTTTTCAATTCCCTGTTGTTTGCTGCGCCGTTCAAGGTTTAGAATTGATCGCGGCAGTTGCGGCATGTGGCCAGAGCCTAAATGGGAGCGCTGCATAATCAGAATTACATGTTAGAACAAAAACGGCTCTGACAGTCATTGAAAATTATCACATCATGGCCCCAAAACCAAATTGGGCTCTGAGTGTAATCATGATTTGTTGTGTTTCTTAATCGGGTTCTGGTCAGAGCCAAATCGGGTTCTGGAGTTTCCCAGAAAGCCAATTTTCCCACAGATTGGGCAAAGTGGCTGAACCTTTAGCCTTGCTTAGTCACGGAACGCAATGAAATGTTGAATCCCTTGCATTCCGTGACTAAGCATTTGAATTTCGCAACCATCAATTTGCGACGGGGAAAATACGGGATTGTATGTAAGTAATTAAATTCTAAATCAATCAATAACAAAAGCGTGAGAATGGGCTCCTTGATTGGATTTACGGGGAAACTCGGACCGACAAGACACATATTTATATGCATTACTAAGAAATTGTATTATCAAAAACCAAACAAGTCATCACTTTCACTTAACGTTCCCTCGATTGCTCACCTAGACAATACAAAAAAAATCCGATATAGAACGAATCCTCATTTCATTCGGACTCGTAACAAGGGCAAGCGAAAGGCCTCAGAGGATGTTGTCTCTGATGATGAGACTGCGCCGGGTCCATCCAAGAAACCTCGCATGGGGGAACTGTCAGCTGCCATGGATGAGAACAAGGGTTAATCACATTATGATGGCGTTTTTGACGCCCGCTGTTCTTCTTTCTTTACTATAATATAATTGTTCTGGTAACAGTTCTCATGTATTTTCTACAGCAGTTAAATAGGACCTGCATCTGTTTTTTTTTTTCAAATTGACTTCGCATTTCCCTCACTCTATTAACGTCGATCCCCAATCATGCCCCCTAAAGTCTGTTGCTGCTCCGTTTGTCAGCAGCTCACTTTCCAGCTCAATGGGGACACCTATATTGGGAAGCGTGTCAGCCACTCAACGTATGCGGAACACGAGCGAGCTGACAAGCGAAGGGAACAAGAGGCTCGACGCCAGGCACAACAACAGCATGAACAACAAAGCCATACTGTACATGTTAATGTTCTGCCTCATGAGGAGGAGAAGGAAGTTCCTCGTCAAATTGGTCTGTCATTCTCTTATGTTTTATGTCTTAGTGCCAACCCATAGGCTTAGACCTGGAGTCTGGTGTCTCACTTGTCACGCATGCATGCAAGGCCGTGCCAGCCAGACCACTGTCCAATGTATATTCTTCGAAGGACAAAAAGAAGTCATCCTCGCAGTTCATCTTCAAACTTGGTAGATGGCCTTGATATACATGCTATGAGCCACACCTTGGACATATCTGAGCCAAATACCCCCTCCGAGATTCACACTGTCTGGAATAACATTGGATTCCAGCCAACTGCATAAGTCCACGCACCGCCTCCTGTCCATCAATACTTCAAAAACGGTTACCCGACCAACTCCCTGCCCAACCCACCGTCACTCCATGCAAGAGTCACCAAGACTTCAGCCTCGTCTGTTTCGAACCTCTTCACAACATCACGGAAATACACGGAAAGTGGACCCAAGAATGAATCCACATCAGCTCGGGTTTCAGCACTCGAATGCCTTTGGCTAGGCGTCGGATTGAGTATTCGCGTTCGTAAACCGACCTGGAACTAGAAGATGCCATGGACAAGTCATCTGCAACACCAGTTGCTATGGACATCGGGAATCGCATGCAGAATGTCTGGCAAACACCGGAATGGCATCGTGTGTAAGAGCTGCCAATCTGATCGTCCCAAATCCTAAGATTCAAGAAACCTGACATGTTCAGCTTCTATGAGCGACTGGTACCAATCGGCCGTACCCGGAACAGGAAGCGGGGAAAGGTGACAAAATGTGGTATAGGCTCGTCCATACTAGACATGGGATCGATACCTGGTCCATCCAGACGAGACGAGTCCTTCCCAAGAACACCTTCAAGGGTTGCATGATACCTAGACATGCGTGAACCGCAAGCAGGCGACCAGTCCTAAGGCTAGTACTGAGGAGCCAATTGTCGAAAAGTTACTCAAACTTTGGGATACAAAAGTATAATGTCAAGACCATAGATTTCGCCAGTCGCGAGGAAGTACGTCAACGAGAAAGATATGAGAACCGCTGATTGAAGAACTACCTGGGTTATCAACCAGACTAGACTAAGGAATCCTAAGCAACAGTGCAACAATGCTACTGTTTATATACTAGAAATGTAAAGAGCATGATCGATCTAACGGGCAAAGACGTGATTTAGCCATTGGCCACCGCACGATAGGAGATCGCGAAACGCAGAAGACCTGACGCGAGCACGCTAGAACATGGCTTGAAATGAACACACAAAGTAATCGACAAGCTGCGAATAGTCGAGAAGAGAGGTTACAGCGACTATCCGCAGTAAGAAACAATAAAAGATAAACAAAACTGGAAACAAGTCTCAAATCGCGATTCTGAGGGCTACATGCACAACACACTCGAGGCAATTTTACAATATCATCTTCGTGATCTCTGGCAGCTTGGTCCTAGGGAAGCTGAGAAGGAGGAAGGATCATCTGATTCAGAGGATGAGTTTGATGAGGATGAGTTGGATGATATTGCTCGTGATGTGGATGAGCTTTCACAGGAGACCGAAGAGTTTGAACAGGCTTCACAAACCTTTGCTTCTGCACCTGCCTCCACATCCACTGATGTTAACTGGAGGCCCGTATATCTTGATCGGCACACCCCTAGGTCACAATCAACATCTTCGGCTGCTGATACATCTTCAGAAGAGGACATGGATTATACACCATCATTGCCTGCTTCCAATACCAGTTTACCTCCTGCTTCTGAAGGGTCGGGGTCATCAGAAGGCTCCACATTCATCTATGTTGATCCAGAAGCTCCAAGGCAGCAGTTTTCCTTTTCCAAAAGCCAACTTGCAAGCATCCGCTCCTGTATCCAGAATGTCGCTCTTCCGACCTACGTAGGCAGGCCACCAGGAAACCTTGGAGAACCTAAACATGGTAGCCTGAGAGCCTATGATTTATCTCATTCTTTTTTCCATCATCTTTCCATTAATAATTCCCGAGTTCTGGTGGCCTGATTCCACAAGTTATCATGCACTTCTGTTGAGCAACTTCTGTCATCTTGTTGCCTCAACAAATATCATTTCAGCATATTCGACCAGCAATGGAGATGCAGATAGATACATGCATCACTATGTGCGGTATCGTGAAACATTGACTGACGTCTATACAGTCAAATGGAAACCAAACCATCACTATGCAATGCACAATGGCAGTTTACTCAAGCGTTGGGGTCCTCTTGCAGAGATCAGTGAATTTCCTGGAGAGCGTTCCAACTTTATGAGCCAAAATGTGAAAACAAATCGTCGGATCTGTAAGTTGTACATTTTTTGGCTAATTTGTTGACACTAATTTGCTTCTAGATGATGTTCATCACACTATCTTATTGCAGATGGCTCGGAGAAGTCTCTTTGAGGCACATTTAGAGACGGAGGCCCGTGGCAGCAACAGCACTCTGTCAGCATTCTCTCAGCTTTTACAAGGCAGCCGATCCATGAGTGACAGCACCAAGCTGACTGAATTGCAAGAAGCAAAATTCTTCAAAACAGCTAAGTTTTTATCAGAGTCACAATATATTATGCTACTGGACTACATTCATCTTGAAGGACCTCCATGGCCAAGATCCTGGAAGGATCCCAACCCCCCGATTGATGCTTTTATTCTTCCACCCTCTGGAGCAACCTTGCACAGCTTTACCAATAATCTTGGTTACACTTTCAGCACATTTAGCTCACACAAGGGGAACAGTGCTATTCAGTTTTATTCAAACAGGACACATACTAGCAAGAATACCGGTTTTATACAGTCAATTTGGCAGATCCCTCTTCATTCTCAGATGCGGACTTTCTTTTTCATTGAAGCTCACAAAGCTTTGCCTTTCAATGAAGCTGAGAAAGCACCTTACCGCAAGTATCCTCACCTGATGTCTACCCTTGTTGATGCCGATAAATCTGGGAAGTGGGTGGTGGTTGAGGAGAAAGAAATTATAGCACATGCTGTGGTCTATCCACGTCCACCAGGAACCTATCAGATACCAAGGAAAACCATGGTTGTATGTTGGTCTTTGAACAGAGGGCGAAGATAGAATTACACTGTATTGTTGTAAATGTACATTGGAAGTAACATACAAAGTTCAAGAAATTGATATAAAAAAAGTACTATAATCGATGAGGGAGTATCGGAGCACGACCAAAAGTAATTGCAAAGGCAGAAACATAATGATGGACTACTGCATATTCAATCTCATCAACTTCTCGGAGGGAGATGGTGTCAGTCTGCTGTGGGTCAACTCTTTTTCGAAGTCCTGATCCTTGCCGCAGAGTGACAGGCAGAGTTCCAGCCCCATTCCAGTCATCCATGATCATGAGTAAGCCCCAGAGTGCCATGCGCCTGTCAAAAAGTTGTGACGATGCAAAGCCCTCAGTTGCCGCACTCAGATCTGAAGGAACAAGGGCACCCTTGAAGTGGAGCATCATTGCGCTTAACACCTGTGGTTCCCGTTCTTCCCTTGTAGAAAGTCCATGGTAGAAACGGCGATCCATCACAAGAAGTTCATATCGAAAGCTAGCCTCAGAGAGTTCCCAAAGTATCTCCTTGAGTATTCTAGGTTCAGCGTTGGAGATATCGGTTGGTGAGTTTTGCCATTTCACAACAACAGTATTGAGACGCGAGATGTCAATTGTGTGCTATAAAAAAGCAATATATATTAATTGAGAACCCATTTCTATGATACAGCATCATACCTGCATATCTGCACCTCGCAGTGCTTCCATCAACATTTCCTCAACCTCAGCTTTCTGCTTCAGCGACTTCGTATCTTTAAACTGCAGTCTTTCGATTCCTAACAATGTTCTCCAATGACTTGGTCCCAACGGCTTGACCGAGGCAGTTTTCAGCTGGTATAAGAGCACATGGCGTAGCTTGAGCCAGACCTCAAGGTATGCCGTCCTCGTCTGAAAGTTGCCCGACTCTTGTCCTAAAGCGGCAATCATCTGAGCGTCTGGCAAGAAATAACCCAGTGGCGATTTATGTGCATTTGGGTTAAAGTGCACACCAACTTGCTTAGAGGCTTCACACCACATTTTGAGGGCAGGTGGTGCGATGTCCGAGTCCACTTCCTCGAACTTGGACCTGACATTAGGTGGAGGGAGGGGAGGGGGTTGAGTTATCTCGGTTTTCATGCGTTTCCGAGGCCCTGGTGGAAGATAAATAAGAAATCAGTATGCGACCATGGTTATCGAGTTCAAAAGGCACTTACGCTTATCACTCTTTGCAGTTGTTGTTGTAGAGCCTGACGTCGAGGCCGAAGCTTGAGCATGCGAAGGTGTAGACTCAGGCTCCTCTTCGTACAGATGAGCGGTAGCCGCACGACGTAGGACACGTGACATTGCAGTGTAACGGTCGAAGTTGGTGACACTCAACATTCCAGACCAAACGTCAAGATTGGGAGGGTCTGCTTCCGAGAAAGACAACCGAAACCCACTCGTCCTTTTATCAAGGCCTTCTGCAGCGTTTGACGGCTCAATCCATTTGTCGACACGCAAATTAGGATCCTTCATCTCAATATCGCGCACCAGCCATAAAGGAACACCTAAAGTATTGTGTCACCAACATGTCTGAATCAAACTGACAAAACACGTACCTAAACACCACAAATGCTCTGCCGTTTTGATGTTTCCCACTAAAGCCCCTACTACTTTCGCTACTGGACGATTGACCCTCGGACCGGCGTAGAAAGGCTTATAATTTATGAGCCAGTCGACTCGCGCAACCATTTCCAAATAGATTCTCTGTACCAACGCAAATGTCATTGACGACCGCTTGAAGGTACAGGCACAGTTGAGCTGGGCCATAAGCCATTGCAAGCTACACGAGTAATCTTTAATGTACTTGTCACTCTCAACAAGTGTCGAGTGGGAGCCGTCCGGGGTTGAAACTAGAGAGTCGAAGCCAGAGATCTTGGCCGTCGTGTTGTCAATAGCAAATTGTAATTGCGCGCGAACGGCACTGGATATAAGACCGAGGCCATTGGAAGAGCCTGATTCGTCCTCCGGATTGACAAGGACAAAATCGTCGTGAGTGGGGCGATACCACGCAATGTAGTGAAGATTGTTTTTTTCAGGAGAAGGTAGGGGAATTAGCGGGAGATGAGGAAGGCTGTTACTGAATGGTTGTGGAAAATAGAGAGGGTCTTCTTCGCCGAAGTGAGGTTCCTGCCGTAGACGAATCGTCCGTTGATCCCG
The DNA here is from genome assembly GCA_004369135.1 of Dendrothele bispora CBS 962.96. Taxonomy (NCBI): domain Eukaryota; kingdom Fungi; phylum Basidiomycota; class Agaricomycetes; order Agaricales; genus Dendrothele; species Dendrothele bispora. The sequence continues at coordinate 59,643 of ML179192.1, read as the reverse complement.
TAAGGGTGAAAATATGTACTCTTCGGTTGGCGTCGTTACAAAAACTTTCTGTTCGGAGAAAATGGCGCCAACGCGACCCTCATACGAGCAAGGGGGAAAGACAGGTATGGCTGCGTCTATATTCCCTGGATGGAAGAGTTAGAAAAGAGGAGAAGAGATTGAATACCTGCTTACTCGACAACATCTTCTTGTAAGACAGTCCTCTAGATTGAGATACTAAATATAAATCTGCAAGTTCATGAGTAAGATTAGTTATAAATGGCGAGAAGGAAATGTAACCAACGTTTGCTCAAATTTGAGTACGCAGTCAACACAGGAAGACTGTACGGTCTACACAGACATGAAGGGCGCCTAATAGTTAACAGAATCGTACCACCCGCACTCTACACAAGTAGAAGACGGATTGCCCGCAGTCAACACAAGAAGACTGCCAACGCTCCACACAAGTAGAACGATGTTGGTGGTCAAGAGAAATCCTGAAGAATAGCTTAGTAATATGACACGCGCCTGAGCCGAAAAAGTCCGGGATCAGTTTGTCTATTATTAAGGGTTACACGTGCAGGCTATAATTACAACAGGGCCAGACACAACAGGTTCCGTGTCAGGTTCCATTGCGGAAGTTGCGTCGCAACTTCCACGGTGATTCCGTCCGGTGTTATCAGGAACCTGGCCACAGCAGGTAGCTGGCCAATTTTGAGATATCTTTACAGAAGCATTTGGGATGGGTCAGGTACTGTACACAGATCTGTAATGATATTTTTTACTTTGGCTTTGATTTCTTTGCTAGTTACTTTTTTGTATATCTTCAATGAATTTGTACACACAATTGATCTGTTGTTTTTCAACTTTTATGCCACTCCCTCTTTCCACTACCTTTCAGTTGGAAGAACACATAGACCTGTGACCAATATGAATGCGGTGATAAAATAAATCAAGTTTGCTGACTTCTCAAGGTAAGAATTTTGGTATTTTGTAAATGCATCATTGTATCCTTTCCAACCATTCAACATTAAAAATAACCGAAAAAAAAGTTATACCCTCTCGCCCCTCCTCTCATCAACAACCCTCCACATCCACCTTACTAGCACGGCTTCCAACATCCCGTCCCAACCCTCATCTTTCCTCGCAACGACTTTGGCGTCGAAAAGTAATGGCGGCTCGTTTGCGTTGAACCGTTGTCCGTGAGGGAGAGGAGAGCTAAGAGGTGTGTTACCAGTCAACGGGGTGTTGGCGTTACTCCCAGTGCCCAGCTTCGGTGTACCAGGACGAGAGCCTGTAGATGACGAAGATGTCGAGGGTGCGATTGGAAGGACATGTGTTGGGAGAATTATTGGTAGCATGTATCGTAACTTGAGTGATCTAAAAGAAAACATTAATACTTGATATTCGCAAACAAAAATGTTAGAAACATGTGAACGACTTACCCAGCCCATAACCTCAAATTGTCCGTCCGTCTAAACGTCCAACCGGTCTGTTTCTTCTCGCTGTCTTGCTCGACTTTGGCTAACGCAAAGATGTCGTGAATACTTTCTTGATTAACGTATCCCCAAGGTTTCTTGGATTGCGCACACCAGCATTGTATGAGAGGCATAATAGTTGACCTGAGGATAGACAGTCGAGGAAGGCGGTACGAGCAGAAGAGGAAGTAGAAGGTGATGATGATGATTCTTCTGATGGTTCCGGAGACGACGGTATTGAAGGTGATAAAGCGTCATGGAAAGCAGGAGGGAGAAGGAAGTGTATCAAGGCGTGAACTCGGTCTAGAACACGGAGTATAAGTACAAGATACGGATAGTCGAAAAGAAGAGGACGTACCGAGATCTCTGCCTTCGTATGAGTGTTTTCTTGCCCATTCGGGCAAGTCCTCCTCATCTATCGAGCTGTCGTCTGTTGACGGAGACCCTGGGGGCTCCAGCTCTGTTTCTTCCGCATCTTCGTCGCCTTCTTCGATTCCACCCATGCTACCAGGCTCACTGGTGAGAGCGCTCCCATCCATGATGCTCGGTAACATCCCCGTTGATACACGTCTCCCAAACCCAGGGTCACCCATAAATATACCTAATCCCTTCGCCTTCCCTCCAATATCACCTGCGCTAGCTCTCCTCTTCCCTCCTTTGTTCTGTAACTTCCGTCTTTCCTTAACCCAACCTCGTTCCTTCCTCTTGCCAGACTCTTCTGCCTTCTCGCCATGAAACAAAACCGCATCGACGATATCCACATATTCACTCACGACCTTCCTCTCCTTATCCACGTCCCTCAACGTTAAATCCTGTTTGTACAACCATCCACTTCCAACGACAAGCCTCTCGTCCCACCTCTCCCTTTTCTCCTTCTCGTCGTCATCCGAAAACGCTTCATCCGCATCAAGGTCCTCCCAAACCGGTACACTCTTGTCCTTTCCCTGGACTCTCACAAACGAAAACGCGACCGACGTATCAGCATCCACCTCATGCAACCCCAGCCCTCCGTTCTCTTCTGGTAATTCAGCAGGTCAACTACTTGGACTCGCGACCCGAGAATGCAAACCCCCGCTCCCACTTCCACCGTTTGAAGAAGTGTCTTTACCACCATCACTCTGGGCATCATAAGCATCATCTATCAACGGCAACCTCACTCTCTCCCCCAACTCCCTCAAAACAGTCAATACCTCCAGCGCTGATCGTCTGATCAAAGTCAACGGATCTTTCTGTACGTGTTGTTGTTGCTGTTGCTGCTGTTGCTGCGATTGCACAGGTGTACCCGAAACGTGATGACCTCCTGGTCCCACAGAACTCGATTTTGCAGGAGACTTGGCTCGAGCAGAAGCCACCAGACGGTTTCTTCACGCGTCATGGTGATATTGTGTTCGTCGGGGAAGGAAAGGAAATGATACCGAATAGAACGGATCGTGCGGATGATTATTTGAAGGTTGGTGAGGACGTCAAAGTGATGGGAGAATGATGCGCCAGGTGTTGGTATCGTCATCTTCGTCATCGTCAAGAGGCCATGCTCTGAGACAGCAGTGAGGTCTTCTATGACACCAGGTAAGAGGGATTCGGAGTCGACTTCCAGAGTTTTGACATGTGGTCACTGATGTAACGACGTTTGGCGCAGGAGTAGGAATTACGGGCGTCGGGGGTAGAATAAGGTCGCTACTAGATAGACGTTATAGATGTATTGTTGGTTCATACAAATATTCCAGGTTGGCTACCTCCAATAGCCGGGACGAGGCCATGATGGGCTTTATCCGTCAGGGGGCTGATAACATATTACCGTAAATGAGAAATTGGAATGACACAAAACATTGAAGGTATGGATGGATGCCAACAACACATGAAGGATGATAATCAAAGAGGTTTGAAGACTCACTTCTTAGCCTTAATTCCAGCAAAGGCATGGTTTCAAGAGCGATGACAAGTATCGATACAAACTATGAAGCTGACGGAACCATAGTCAATACCAACGTCTGCTCACATTGAGATCTCTTCTGGGTTTTGAAACTTGGAAGCACCAACTATGTATGGGGTTGTCACTCGCCCCGGCCCTCGACGTGCGCACTTGAGACGTATGGGGCGGAGTCCGAAATTATCCGGTCCGAGTCACTCCGCGGCTCATCAGCAATTGTGCAGAATGAAGCAGCTGTAGAGAAGAGCTTCGGATACTTCTCTTTGGAAGATGGTAGAAAGATGGTGTTGCAACCGTTCGACACGCTTCCTTAAACCCAGCTCCAGGACCTTCCCTAACTGACGCTCCAACCTTTGACGACACTACCAGAACGCTCCGTTGCTAAACAGCAAATAGAGGGGAGGTATAACCCGAAGACTGTATAACTGCCCTATTGGTATTGTTTATAAGCCATTATCACCGCTCTTAGAATCTTTCCGACACTAAATGACCAAACACCTCTACCCTGTCTCCCACCGCTCACGACTCTCCACACCCTCATCAACACAGTTTCCAAGATCCCGTCCAAACCATCATGAAAACGACTTCAGCACCGAACGGTAAAGGCGGGTCGTTTGCATTAGACCGTTGTCCATGAGGGTAAGAGGGGTATTTCTCGTCAACGGGGTGTTGGTGTTACTCGCAGTGTCGAGCTTTCGTCTACCAGGAAGATAGCCTGCGGACAACGAAGACATTGACGTGCGATTGGAAGAACATGTGTTGGGAGGATTACTGGTGACATAGATCGCAGGAAAAAGGTGAAAATTAACATTATACTCAACGCTTCAAAAGCGAAAGAAAATATATGAGCGACTTACCTGGCCCAGAAATAGTCTCAAAATGTCTGCCCGTCTAAACGTCCAACCGGTCCGTTACTTCTCACTTCGGCTAACGCGAGGATGCCGTGGATACTGTCTCGGTCGTCGTATCCCTACGGTTTCTGCACATCGGCACTCTATTATTAGAAGCACAGGTGTTGACCCCGAGGGATAAACAGTTGAGAAAGGCGGTACAAACAGAAGGGCGACGGTGGTAAATGTTCTGATGGTTCCGGAGATGACCGTTTTGAAGGTTATAAAGCGTCGTGGAAGACAGGAGAGAAAACAAAGTGTATCAAGACGTGAGCTCGGTCTAGAACGGGAAAGACAAGCATCAGATACGGGTGAAAATACAAGAGAAGAGGACATACCGAATAAGACAAAAAAGCGAAATGCGTTTATTCATCATACCTTTATGACCACTGCCTCCCATACCGCACCTTTCCCAACCCCAGTCTCATGTACCAACTCCATATAGCGACGAGTATGAGTTACGTTGGAAGTTGTGTTGTTGTAAAAGTAAAGATGATGAAGAGGGAGACGAGGAGGTGAAAAAAGCGATGTAAAGAACCGGCAGTTTGGGCAACGTCGGAAATGGACTCTGACCCAAGTACATACCCGTGTCCAACTCAAGGTCCGAGAACAACGAACTCTAAGAGCATCGTAACGCAAGTCTACCATGTCTATCCCTCACTCGTTCTCCCGAACACCATCATTCTTCATGTTATCCTTCTCGGCATCGGGGCTGTCAGCTTGAAGCGACAACGAAAGATGTTCCAAAGTCTGGTAAAGGACCGGATGTCTTCCCTATCGAAGACTCTTCGGTCATCTCCGTGTCTTAAATCTAGTGTCCCCGTAATCTAGGAAGCCGAGTTATCCACGAATAGGAGAAAAGCAAAGGATGACGTTGAAGAAGGCAGGATGAAGTTGATGAGTTCCCTTTGCTTCTGTTCGAGCGCGGTTACGAAGAAGAAAAGCATGGGGATGAAGATGGACTAGGAGTGTCAGAAAGTTGGCGTTGCCGTTCAAGTTTCCGTTGCTGTCATCTTTCTGGTTGGAAAAGACATGACCCAAGGGGGTCGTCGACGCTTTCAACAGCTGCTTCATACCCAAAGGGCCCCAGTCCATACAACTCTAATTACACCCGCCAGATCTACAGCTTGTATAAGGTTATCCAGAGGGACAGGTGGTCCGAGAGACTGATTTGTAGCATGTCCGACTTCAGGTTGGGTATAGGCTCGATATCATGATCGTAGTGAGAGACATAAGAATGGGAATGAAAGACCCCGCGCCGGAAGGATGTGGAAACGTCTCATGTCTAGCCTAGAGGGTTAGAGCGAGTAAAGACAGGCTGAGAAGACAGGAACGAGTGTTCCAGCTGTACTGAGCGTGTGGAGGAATGATCGAATGAGGGGCTCGGAGAGAAAGAGGATGGGAAGTGTTGACGCTAGATTCACACTTGCGTTCGGGTATGATCGAGGCGAGCCGCCTTGGGTTTGGGTTCTAGTCCTATGTATTTCTCGAGATTTCGAGCTGAGCCGTGGAGTATATCATGCTAGTCGTGTCCCACTTCATATGAGAGAAGTTGTGCCTAAGACAAGGTATGACAGGGCGGGGAATGCCCGTGTGTTGGAGATTTGGGGTGAAAAGGCCGTGATGACAGTGTGCATATAACGTTGGGGAGATGGACGAAGAGACAGACGTCAAAGAGAGGCATTCTGGAAATATTAGGATGATATGTCCGCCGTCATGAACATCTCATTGTCAAAAAAAGCGTTGCCTCACGGAGAACACGTGGGCGTCTGATATCGTTCTCCTCTAACCACCTCTAATCTTTACCTTCCTTCATTCACCCGTTTTGCTTCGGACAGCGTATGGGATGGACCAGATCCGACACGGACCAGAACTCCCAGCCGTTCGTCATAACCAGCATAACGACAACCGGTAGTGATGTCAGGACTCCACTTCGGCTCACTCTGGCTCGACTCCGGGTGACTCCGACTCAAAATGCCGGTGACTCCGGAGTCGAGTCTTTATTTTTCGACTCACTCCCACTCGAGTCACTCGAGTCACTCGTTTACATTAATAAAATTCAAAGAATGAATTTATTAGTAAGAAAAGTGAATAAACGGCAATTTATTACAAAAGGTGAAATAAGGTCCCTTCCCAGAATGCACACCCAATTACCAAAAAGAGAAATGACCCAAAGCATACCGGTAGAATTGATGCCAACGCAACTTTGCCGGTCTCATTATAGACGACCCGAGTCGACTCAAGTCGGAGTCGAGTCGCCTTAAAGTCAGCCGAGTCTAGAGTCAATGGCTAGACTTGACTCGCTAAAAAATAGACTCGACTCGTCGACTAGTCGGAGCCGAGCGGAGTCGTGTGCAACACTAACAACCGGGACATTACCGATAGCTACAACACCACAAATACCGACAATAATAACTCTCACAATGCTCACCGCACCGACAATAATAAATCTCACAATGCTCACTGCACCGACAATAATAACTCTCACAATGCTCACCGCACCGACAATAACAACTCTTACAACTCTTACCAAACAAATAACTACTTCGGGAACCGCTCCAATAGCCCTGATCCCCCACAGCCTTCTCCATCTTCACCTCCAAGAAAGGAGCACTTGAAAGCCCACGAACTCTATGCTCGCATGCTCTACCCACAGGGCGAAGGTTACCCACTCTGGATACCGGAGCCTAGTGACGAAACACTTGAAAACTGCAAGGATGGAATAGAAGTGGGAGATGTTGGGTTCATTACTCAGGATGGCAGTTTTGAGTTCTTGTTCAATCTTACTTTACCCGCAAACCATGATATTCACAAATGGAGGGTACCTAGTAACTTCGAACCTCTCAATTTGGTAGCGGGGAATTCGAATAGGAAGAATTATTTCCTACCAGGCCAGACAGTTCATAGTCAAGGGACTGAGATACATGACAGTGCCACTTATTTCAACGTTCGGATTAGGTATGTGCACACTTATGAAATTCTCATGCTATAGCCTATAGCTGACTGCTGACTGGTTTTTAGTAACCTACCCATTGACGCAAATATTGGATTTCAACTTTGTTCCTGTCACTCAGAAGGTGCAGCACTCTTACTTCCCCAAGGTGCATCAAAGACATGGTATCCAAAGACCGATGATCTGCGTGACTTTGCTGCAGCTCATGCAGAAACCTGGTACTGTCACTTCCAGGGCTACTCTGACATAAAGAATGGCTCCCTATACATCATTTCAGGCTTCCTCAAAACTGCTTGTTATCATACTGCAGTATTTCAGGGGGAGTCTCCAGCTGATTCCAGCAAGCTTTGGCTGAGCATAACATCCATTCCTGGCAAGGGCTTTCAGCAGGATTCCACATCTGGAAATCACCGACATTCAGAACCTGGAAATTTATCCCAAAATTTGGCAGTCTTTATACATGGTTGGAAAATCATGTTAAACAGGGGTAAAACTAAGCCAGACTTTGTTCTGATTCCTAATGAAGGAGATGTCAATAGAGTGATGCTCAGTTATCCTCTTTTGTCAGACCCTGCCATGTTCCAGAATGAGAAGAAGAAAAGGAAAAGGAAACAGAAAAAAAAGCTCAATGAACAAGATTCAAGAAGGAGTGGAGAAGAGGATGTAGGGCCAGGGGGAGGTGCAGGGGGTTTAGGGGGCTCAGGAGATTCAGGGGGTGCAGAGCATATAGGGGGCTCAGGAGGTTCAAGGGATGCAGAGGGTGCCAGGGGCTCAGAGAGTTCAGGGGGTGCAGAGGGTGCAGGGAGTTCAGAGGGTTCAGGGAGTTCAGAGAGTTCAGGGAGTTCAGAGAGTTCAGAGAGTTCAGGGAGTTCAGGGAGTTCAGGAAGTCCAAAATGTGCTGACAACTATAATCAGCCTCATCATCCATGCGATATTATAAATGAATATCTTCTCCAGCAGGTAAGTTGGAAAAATGAGTCATGGTCAATTTTTACACTGATAGTTTAAAAGTCTCCAGACAGTCAAATTGCCATCACACATGATAGTGTGTGGTGCTCAGTCATGCATGAGGTAATCTCTTTCCATCATTTTCATGAAGAACTCTTTCTGATGCAGCCAAAAGGATGACTATGAAATGTCAGAAGAGAAAGAGCTCATAGAGCGAATAACTAGAACTCATGTCATTGAACACTTGGAGAATGGTATGAATTAAGATTATATATTTTATAATTATTTACTAAAAACCAATAAGGAGTTGTGATCTTCAGTCCCATCTCAGAAGCTTACACTTGCTCCTATGGCCCAGATGATGAATATCACAATAATCTTGCTCTTCAAGCTGCCTCATATAGAGGACATCTGGACATAGTAAAGATGTTGGTGATTCAAGGAGCAGATGTTAATGCTCAAGGTGGTTCATATGGCAATGCTCTTCAAGCTGCTTCATATGGAGGACATCTGAATATAGTAAAGATGTTGGTGATTGCAGGAGCAGATGTTAATGCTCAAGGTGGTCTATATGGTAATGCTCTTCAAGCTGCTTCATATGAGGGACATCTGGGCATAGTAAAGCTGTTGATGGATCAAGGGGCAGATGTTAATGCTCAAGGTAGACCCCATGGCAATGCTCTTCAAGCTGCTTCATATGGAGGACACCTGGACATAGTGAGAATGTTAGTGGATCAAGGGGCAGATGTTGATGCTCAAGGTGGTCCATATGGCAATGCTCTTCAAGCTGCTTCATATGGAGGACATTTAGACATAGTAAAGATGTTGGTAGATCAAGGAGTGGATGTTAATGCTCAAGGTGGTCTATATGGCAATGCTCTTCAAGCTGCTTCATCTAGAGGACATCTGGACATAGTGAATATGTTAGTGGATCAAGGGGCAAATGTTGATGCTCAAGATGGACTCTATGGTAAGGCTTTTCAAGCTGCTTCATATGGAGGACATCTGGACATTGGTGCCAATTTCAATTGTAAGCTGCCTCCCTTGTCCACTAGCTCATCTGGACTCAAGTCTGTCTAGTACCTGGTCCATTCCCCAATCAATACTCCCAGCCATGTGTCAATTCCAAAACTCAGTTTGATGCACAGTTCAACCCATCCATATACAGCCAGTGGAATCCCCCTAACAATGATAAGTCTCTTGCATGCTCTGTGTTCTGTGGCTGCCCCTTGATCCTCTCTCTCCATTTTTGCTAGAGAATCAAATGTCATCTTTTGGCACTTATTACAATGCTACTACCAGTGACAATCGATACCCCAACTATGATTCAACCTTCCCTTCTCGTACGCCCTCACCCGTACCCGACTCTGGCGGTGATTCTGATTGTAAGCTGCCTCCCTTGTCCACTGGCTCATCTGGAATGCGAGACAAGAGATGGGGTGCCCATCCTTACCCAGTTTCCCGGACAGCCTTGCCCAATGCTTCTGGCGGCATTCATTCGCCTACTGCCTCCTACCCCCATTCTTTTTCCGCTTACCCCACCACCACAAACTCTGCGGCCAATTACCCGGGCTATGATATGTCTATGACTGATGTGCGAAACCCAGTTCATTCTCTAGAGCTTTCACACCCTGAGCTTGACGTTACTCCGATCGGCGGTATCGTAACATCGGGGTATATCACCTCTCTGGATGACAACGACCAGGAATCAGATGATGCTCGTGGTATTTCGTACGAACCGTCGCTCAACTTTTCGCGCAAAATCTGGTTCGACTCCCTGCTCGCATTATATATGGACGCCAGGCATCCCGACAAATTATCCACGAGCGACCGTGAGCTGGCCACCCGGGAGATAACTGCAGACCTTCGCTTCCTTTTCAACGTCTCGAATTACTGGTTCTCTTTTTTCCATCTCCCGAGCTTCTTCGGCAAGTTTCTTGACCCTCAAAAGCGTGAGCGAATGCAGCCCAGCTTGGTTCTCTCCGCGCTTGCGGTATCCACCTTCTTCAAGAGCTCGAATGTCGGTCTTGGCCAGGCTGGGAGGCAACGCGCTTTACGCTTCCTTGACGCGGCCCAGGGTTCGTTGCAAGCTAGTCTCAATGCCGGTTTCATCGACGAAACTCTCGCACAAGCCGCATGGGTGAGATTCTTGAAGTAATTTCTCGGTTTCCGGTAGTGTTGTTAATGACACCTCTGTGGTTCTCTAGCTTATCGCACTTTTCGAAGTCTGTGTCCATCCAGATCATTCTACCACTCGTTCTGTCTCGGCAATTAGGATGTTGGATTCCATCATACGTAGCTTGTCGTTAATCTCCCTCGACTTCCATGACCCTCAAACAACCGTGTTCACGCCTGGATCTGTACCTGGTATCGAATCATCCTCGAAGCAACAATGGCAGACGTCCTCGACTGGTCGTCCGTTCGCGTATTCCACCTCAACTCCTTCAAGCATTCATCCTGCCGGTTGTTCCTGCCTCTCGTTGACCCTGGGCGAGCATTGGCCTTCCTCAATTCAGCATACTCCTATGTGGGCCAATACACCCGCCTGGGATTCGTCATGGTCCGAGGGTGATATTAGGAAAGAATCATGTCGCCGGCTTTGTTGGAGCGCTGTCACTCTTGCTGCTGGCCATGTGTTTTATGCTATGGCCAATCACTCGCAAGGACTCGATTTGTTCATCGCAGATCCCGCCAACGTAAGTAACCCCTTTTTCGTTTTGCCTCGTCAAGGAAGTGGAAAAACGGAGCCGTAAATGAGGGTTGCATGACTGATGTTATATCTTTTTTTTATATCGCAGTTTGCTCTTCTCTTCTCTGGTGAATCTATCATCAGATCGCCCTCCCTCGCGTCGTCGAAAGACACCATTTGGGCGCTCTATGACCGATCTTCCTTACTCTGGCATAGTTGCGTGAGGATGCGCAATAGTACTTCGGCCACGGAAGACGAAAGAGGTCAGTTTGCCATCAAGGCATGGCTTGAAGCGGATGCTATTGAGGAAGCTCTGAACAAACATACTTGTGGCATCGAGAAGGCATTCATTTTCCAAGGACGGGAGTACTTGTTCAAGTGAGTGCGGAGAACATTGCTTCTCTTTTTCTTGGAGATGCTAAATGTTGGTCCTGGTAGCACACGGATGTGCATTACGTATGAGTATCAGCGGTATATCCCATTGGTACCGAAGTGAGTTTTCATCCTTTTTTCTGTAATGCGCAAAAAAGTTTTCTCACGATATGTGCACCTTGTCAGTAACGTTCCTGGGTCCTTCCATCGTGAAAAGGCTGAGCAGTGGTGTACGTCATTTCAGAGGTTCTACTCGTGATGAAACTGACCGGACATCCAATATGTACAGTGAGTCACCAAGAACGAGTCGCCGGAAGGTTAATGCAAGGACTACACACCATTACTGGGAACACAAAGAACCATTTAGTGCACCGACCGTTCTTTTTGTTTTGGTTCATGTCGCAGATTTCGAGGTATGTCACAACGTCTTGGGATGGGAGATTCCGTGTTAAGTTGAACCGTCTTTCTTACAGAGCTTTAAAGTTGTGGCATCGTGATCACACGATGACGATTGCGTTGAATACGTGCAAGGCGTTTACCCCTGTAGTGGATTAGTAAGTACTTTTGAGCCGTCATGAAATGATGATGTTGACTTTTCTCTTTTCACTCCTCAGCATGTCTGCTTTATGGCCTTGTCCAGGTAAGAGCTTGCTTGGTCCCTGGGTGATGAACCAGATCACCTATCTTTTCTTGTGGCAGAGCAACGTAAACGCTACACTCATCTCCACCAGCGCTTGACTGAGGCTTGTCTTGCTGCCGACGTGCCACCCCCGGCACCTCCCAACTTTTCTCTTGATCCCATTGCTGGGGCCCAAGGATTTCCGTCTCGCACACACACCAGTAGTCCATCCGTTATTTCTAACAGTGCAAGTATCCGGAATTGGCAATCGAGCCACCGGCGAACACCTCCGAACCACACACGTTTGCGCACAGTTGCGAGTTCCTCGTCGAGCGCCATCTCCGGAGGGAGCATTGCGAGTTCCTCATCGAGCGCCATCTCCGGAGGGAGCATTGCGATTCCTCGTCAAGCGCCATCTCCAGAGGGAGCACTGGTTCTACAGAAGTTACCTCCATTCGCAGTAACACAGACTCTGCTGGATCTGGTACGTTCAGTCTGAAGTCGTTTGTCTTGATCGCTACTTCATTAATCAATCAAAATGGAAAATTCCTATTAGGTGGCTTCGAGTCGAGCGTTCTCTTCCTTGTGGGTGGCTTGCAAGGAGAAATGTCTCAAGCAGGGCGATCAGATTCACGCATCGACTCGTATATGGCGAAGATCTATAACTTTGCACGAGAGTCTGAGTTAAATATCCATAGGCTCATCACCGCCGGTGTCGTCAACTTGTTAAACAGTCTTTTAAGACGACGTGCAGCAAGCAACAGAGATTTGGAGGTCGTATTGATCACTCTGGGCGTTTTATCGTGCGTGGAATCTTATTTTCAAATCTGAGTAGTTTGTTCATGTCATCCATAGGCACGACTCCATCAGTGCTGATCTCATATGTCGAACACAAACTGCAAAAACGCTAATCCAATTATGCAGCCCAAGATATTCTGACGAAATTGTCACATTATCATTGTGGTGTTTGAACAGGATTTGCCGTAACACTGAAGCAGCTAGTGGGTTGCTCAAGCTCGATATCGTTCCAGCTATTAAACAGCTGGCGACGGAAGGTATGCTCCCGACAATGGCGGTTTATTGCTTGGGTACTCTCATCCAATCAGACGCCCACGCCAATATGATGGAGTCCCTCGATGTCATCCCCTATATCACGAGGTACCTTCGTCGGAACAGTCAAAACAACGCCGGCTCGGAAGATAAATGCGCAGGTCTTTATGCCATTGCTCGACTCTCAAGATCGATCAAGCTCGCAAAGGCCTTAGCTAGAGCTGGATGTATACCGCTCTTAACTTTCAATTTACGCGATTCGAGAGACCCGGATGTGCTCAATTGGAGTGCTAGAGCGATCGGATGTCTGATGCGACCCAACAGTGTAGATATGGCGAGATCCCTTCTTGATGCAGGTGCCGCGGAGGGTCTTGCACGTTTACCTACTGTCCTCGCACCGGGCTGTCTCGAACCTCTTGAATCGTTCGGGTTTGCGATTCAAAGGTTTAGCTGTGCAGAATGGGGAAAGGCGACTCGGGTTGCGTTGTTGGATGCTGGGGTGATCGATTCTCTCCTAGCGGCTTTACGGACAGCGGCGATCGAACCTTGTAATGAAGTCCAAGCCGCTCTTGCTCAGGGAATCAGTCTACTCGGTGATGTTGGTGGATCGGTGATACGGAGAGAAATAGTCAACGCTGGTGGGATCAATATATTGAAAGACGTGGGTTCTAGGGGTTCTTCTGATGTATCTAGGGCCTGTGAAATGGCAATCACAAGCATTACGGGGAATGTGCTGACTAGAAATGCGGGTAAGTGTTGGTTTGGCGACATCATGGATGTTTATTGATTTCGTCAGCAGCTTCAGCGCGCACTGTGATGTCACACAACTGGATCGGAGGATGTCCTGATCATCAACCTTCGTGTCCTCTTGAATTGACGATTGAAAACCGCCCAAGATGATTTCTAAGTTCATTCGAGCCTTTTTACACTTATTTATCTTTTTGCAAGTCCTATGACTCCAAGACATTGCGCTTTTAACTTATCAGCTCTCTTACCTTACCTGAATCTTTTCGTTCGCCTCACTAACTAGTCTAAAAAAGGGACCGGCTCCATCAACGCTCTTTTCTTCATGCTGTCTTTTTTTTTTTCATCCCAATTGTTTCATTAGATATACCGCGGTTACCTTGATTCCTGGTATGATACAATAGATACCTGTAATGTAGTTTTTTCCTTTATGCCATCCCCCTTGGTCCGGGTACCTGACTTCTTACGGTCTAATTCTATATCTTTCTTCTGATCATCTTATTCCGGAGCTAAAGTCTAGGGCAGCGCACATAGCAGATTCAGGCTCCGTACAAGGTTTAATTGTGCATAGCGTCTCAAAATAGTGTCAAGTAAAGGTGATATTGCATGTGTACGTAGTAGTATGAACAATTCTTCATGAGAATCGAACCGGAGGGGGTTCTGCGCTTGAGGCTCTGAGGACTGGCAAGTGTTTATGACGTTTACATAGTAATCGGGTAATGCGAGGGAGGTGGACGTCGTCGTAATGATGGGGTGACATGAAAGTTGTGTTTACATCTTGTGATGGGTATAGAGGGGCGGAAGATGCTGTACAATATAAAGACCATCAAAGGGTATCCAAAATCCCAAAAGAGCAAGTACAAAGCAATCTATATCAATGAAAGGTAATCCAGAAAATTCGGAGGTACCAGGTATGGTACCCCTTCTTCGTCCAACGAGCCTTTACTAGTTACCGACTCTTGATTAGTAAAGGTACACCTATATACCTTATGTTGCTCGTCGGGCTTGGGTTCATCCGGCTGTTGCATAGCCGGAATAGAACAAGTTGTGTGGTATGGGACAGGACGGGTCATCGTCCTTGGTGTATTCAGTACATAAGTATATTGTTCCCTATCTAAGGGTACAATTGTTCTACTACGACCTTCATGTTCGTAGTGTCCATGTAACTGTGCACGAACATCATGCACGCTTTGCGTTCTCTCTTCCCTTCCTCCCATTACTTCAACCTCCTCCCCCGCTTTAAAACTAACCCCACGGTCAAAATCCATTAGCGGTTTCCTCGACTCTCCCCCTTGCTCCAGTGATGGAGCTAGGTATTCGACACCATGTCGTTGCAAGAACGACGAGAGTAGAGGTGGAGGGATTGACGATCTAGGAGCGACGTGTCGATCCAAAATTTTGGCATGGTCACGGCACTCGCTCAGTCCAGGGGGTGTATCGGCATGTTGACCAGAGAATCTGGTGAGGTCGCACTCTGTCCTCGCAGTATTGGGTTCGTCGGCTACCTGCGAACGTTGATCTTCTTGAAGGCCCGTTTTGGCATCAGCTCTCTGATGCCGATCACTCGGGTCCTCCCTCTGCTCCAAAAACAGCATGTTCCTGAGTTGCGAAGAGAACCGTGTAGCGATTTGCAGCAAGGGCGACACGGGTATGGAAGGGTGGAGTGATTGTCCGGGTAGGGTAGCGGCACGTTGATCCAAAAGTTGAGCGCTGTCGCAGTCGGTCCTTGCAAGGTCGATTTGGTTGGTTGTTGTTGAGGCCCGCCTGTTTTTGCAACCTCCCTCGACATTAACCTTATGACCCAGTTTCTCCAATTCTTCCCCCCGCTCCAAGAACAGATCCAGATCCTCGGTAACGGGCTGCAAGAGGGACTTTGAAGAGTATTGTGGTGGGGCCGGCACAGGTAAAGGTGCAGGGAGTAGAGGTCTTGACGAGGTGAAGTGTTGGCCTGAAAATTTGGCGCGCGTGCGCTCAATCCTCGCAAATTTTAATTCATCTTCACATTTCGAGAGGTCGTCTTCGAGTTTTGTAATGACCGAGTTTGGTAAGTCCGGGTTGGCAAGTGCGGCTTCGTATCTTGCTCGTGCGGCCAAGCGAGCGGTTTTAGCCTGAGATACCCGCTCTAAGATTTCCTCGGAGACTCCAGAGTAAGTAGTTCTTGAGGCCTGAGACACAGTTGAGCTCCTCGACGAGGTTCTCGAGAGGTTTTCCCCAAACACGGGGTAGTTAACTCTGTAAGGATCAAAAGTCAGAACCAAACGGATGAGAAGACTATCCGTGATGCAATCACCAGAGAATCTAAATTGGAAATCAGAAAGCCGACGGCGTTTGATGGATCCAATCGCGAACTCTGGAGACCGTTCCTAAGTGATTGTTATCGAATGTTTACAGCAAAGCCGACAATCTACTCTACAGAACAGTCCCGAGTAACTTATGCCTCCTCGTGGCTTACAGGAGCGGCAGCAAAGTATTATCAGAATCAAGTGGAGCAGGAAATGGAGAATGATTTATGGATCCCATCCCTGCACGAGTGGGCAAGTTTTGTCAAAGAATTTGGCCGCCTTTTTGGATTGCATGACGAGGTGTTGCATGCGCAATCCTCACTGGATAAAGTTATTCAAAGATTTGGAGAATCGTTTGCGGATTTCATTGTGAGGTTTGAAGACGCTGTGCTTAAAACACTGTACAATGATCCCGCGAAACGTTGGAGATTACTACTCCAAATTAGGAAAGATTTGAGAGACCGTTTAACGCTTGTGGGAAGGATTCCCGAAACCTTCGATGAGGTAGTTGTGCGACTCTTGGATATAGATGGGGCACGCGAAGCCTTCAAAGAAACTGGTTTAACATATACCAGTCCATCAAATCAATATCGCCGGTCAAGTCCTAATACAACACCCACCAACACTCCGGTCATGAGCACTTCAACTCTCAATACTTCCGACCGACCCCGAACAGCCGCTTCCAACTCAACAAGGGGTGCTGTAGCTAAAACAGCGCAAGAAGAACCTTCCCCAAAGGTCCCCACATTCAGAATATCTCGAGAAGAAAGAGATCGCAGAATGAATGAAGGACTATGTATCCGATGCGGAGGACGAGGACACTTCGGGAAGGAATGTAAAACTCACCACCATACTGAGGTAGGAAAGTCTTGTTTTGCATTGGAACAGGCAGAAGAGGAGGAACCAGAGGAGATCCTATACGCCATCGATGCAAATGGGGACTTCCATCAAATAGACGAGGAAGAAGAGCATGAAAACTGTGATCATTCATCTTGCACCAACCCTGAACCTGAACAGGGAAACAAGGAGGGGGCTCGGGACCTCAAGGAGGGGGAAAAGTAGATCCACCGAGCCCCAAACTATCAGAAACGATGCGAGCCAATACCATAAATTCAACTAATGAGCAAATTCCGTCAAAAACAACAAACGCATTTATTGTTCAAACTCGACTCTTTGATCAAAACTCCAAACAAATTCCATCCCTAATCGACTCGGGCGCTTCAAGATCATTCATAGATCATACAGAAGCACACAAATTTAAATCCCAACTCAGAAAACTCGAACATCCAATAACACTAACGTTATTCGATGGAAATTCAACATCCGCAGGACAAATAACCCACCTACTTGATACAGAACTCATATTCGAAGACGGAACACGACAACATGAAGAGCTACTAGTAACCCGTTTACACCCAGCCGCCAGAATTGTGTTGGGACTCACTTGGCTCAAAAAACACAATCCAATGATTAATTGGAATAGACTCACCTTTGCTTTCAAAGGAAGCGCTCAACTCTCAGCATCTATTGTTCACAACTTGGAAATAAACCTCGAACACCCAACTCCGACTATAGAAGAAATCCCCGAACCTGAACTCACTAATAAACTAACGTTGGGACTTGAAGACCCCATACTAATGCATGAAGACGAAACCGAGGAGTATTTTGAAAATAAGGAGAAGGAGAAAGCTACCTTACAAAAATTATTTTCTCAATACCAACCGCATTCCCCTCCGCCTCGTAAACCTCGAAAGCTAGAACCAGTCACCGAACCGTCGGTCCCGGAAACCCCCCACTCACCCAACAAGAAACCTCCGAAAATTAGCTTAATAGGAGCCGCGCCTTTCATGACCCTGGTCAAACAGGGGTGTGAAATCTTTTCGTTTCAAGTTAAACCAGATATGACCGAAGCGAAACTAGCCACAACGGATGATGATTCGGGGGACATGACCGAATCTGAATTGGAAACCTTCCGGAGAATCGTACCAAAAGAGTATCAACACTGGAAGAAGGTTTTTTCATCCGCAGAAGCTAAAAATATGCCTCCCCATCGTCCCTACGACATGACTATTGATACATTGAACCAAGAATTACCACCTCTGGGTAAATTGTACAACATGTCAGAAAGGGAATTAAAAGAACTAAAAGATTACATCGACGAGATGCTAGGCAAAGGTTTCATCCGCCCGTCCACATCACCCATCGGAGCCCCTGTTCTATTTGCAAAGAAGAAAGATGGCACCCTCCGACTGTGTGTGGATTACCGTGCACTAAACAAGTTAACCAAAAGGAATCGGTATCCCATTCCCCTTATTGGTAACTTGATCGATCAACTACGCAAAGCGGCAATCTACACGAAGCTAGATGTACGGGTGGGCTATAATAACATTCGAGTAGCGGAGGGCCATGAGTGGAAAACGGCCTTTCGCACTCGGTATGGAGCCTTTGAATATCTTGTTATGCCTTTCGGTTTAACTAATGCCCCTTCGGTGTTCCAACGATTCATGAACGATCTATTTCATGACATGGTGGACGTATGTGTAATCATCTATTTAGATGATATCCTGATATTTTCCAACAATCAAGAAGAACACACGAAGCAAGTTAACGAAGTTCTCCGCAGACTGGAGGTCAATGATCTTCACCTCAAACCACAAAAATGCGAATTCCACACCACCTCTGTGGAATACCTAGGCGTAATCGTATCACCTGAAGGTGTCAAGATGGACCCTTCAAAAGTACAAATCATTCGGGAATGGAGGAGACCTACGAACCTCAAAGAATTGCAATCATTTCTGGGGTTCTCAAACTTCTATCAACGATTTATTGACAACTACTCAGGTATTACCAAATCCCTCACCAAACTTACTGGCAAGAACACCAAGTGGGGTTGGACTAATGAATGCGAGGCCTCGTTTGAACTGTTAAAGCAAGCGTTCCAGGAGGCCCCAATACTTCGGCATTTTGATCCCAACAAGCCTATCATAGTGGAATCGGACGTGTCGGACTACGCAATCGCGGCCATAATTTCTCAACCCGATCCTGAGACTCAGGAGATTCACCCAGTAGCATTTTATGCTAGAAGCATGGTGAATGCTGAACTGAATTACGATATCTATGATAAGGAGTTATTTGCCATAGTGGAAGCTTTTAAGCAATGGCGAGCTTACCTGGAAGGATCGAAATATGCAATTCAAGTCTACACGGATCACAACAATCTCCAGTATTTTACCACTACCAAAAAGCTGAGCCGGCGCCAAGCCCGATGGTCAGAGTTTCTCTCAGGCTTTGAATTTGACATCAATTACCGACCTGGGAGACTTGGTGCCAAACCCGACGCACTTACTCGTCGTTCCAATGTGTATCCAAAAAAATCTCAACAGGATCAAGTCAATCAAAACAACCGGATAGTCATAAGACCGGAGCAACTAATGGCCAACCTGATCTTGAACGAGGAACTGGACCTTAATCGTATAAGGAAAGCCTCGAAGGATAGTTATTGGCAACAAAAAGAAGCGTTAGCACTATCCGATAATCCGGGACCATTCACAATCGAAGAAGGATTATTGTTGAGAGACGGGATTATATACGTCCCTGAAGACCAAGACTTACGGCTCAATCTTTTGAGATCTCATCACGACCATAAATTACGAGGACACCCTGGAATCAATACAACCGTCAAGTTGTTGTCCCGGACTTACTACTGGCCTCGGATGACCAAAGATGTCAAGAGATATGTCAAATCCTGTGAAGCGTGCGCACGAGCCAAGTCTATTAGGAGAAAGCCATTTGGGTTGTTAAAACCCCTACCTATCGGGGAGAGACCATGGAGCTCAATAACGATGGATCACATAGTCGATTTACCCCGCTCGAACGCATACGACTGCATCCTCGTAATAGTATGTCGACTTACAAAACAGGCGGTTTTCATTCCTTGCAACAAAGAAAACACGGCCTCCGATCTAGCAACTCAGTTTATTAAGTACGTATTTAGCAAACATGGGTTGCCAACCGACATAATATCGGATCGCGGGACCACGTTCGTGTCCAAATTCTGGCAAGCTCTATGTCAAGCTCTAGATATCCGATCCAACCTATCGACTGCGTACCATCCCGAAACGGATGGACAAACCGAACGTACAAACCAGACCCTAGAACAGTATCTGCGATTGTTTGTGAACTATGACCAGGACGATTGGGAGAAGTTGCTCCCCCTGGCGGAGTTTACCTACAACAACACCGTCCACTCAGCCATAAACACGACTCCCTTTTTTGCTAATAAGGGATACCACCCTCGACTCACGCTAACAATGAAAAATCTTAAGAGCCATGCGGCACAAATGGTCGTAGAAGAATTATCCCAACTACATGAATACTTGAAAACTCAAATCTCTACAATCAACGAGCAAACTAGAAGATACGCCGATCGAAAGAGGGAGATAGAACCAAAAGACTGGAAAGAAGGAGATTTAGTCTGGCTTAACACCAAGAATATCAAGACAAAGCGACCCACCAAAAAGCTAGATTATAAGCGAATAGGGCCTCTCAAAATTGTCAAGAGGATATCCGGTCATGCATACCGCTTGGCACTACCTTGAACGATTCAAGGGATACACGATGTATTCCATGTGAATCTACTCTCTCCTTACCACTCTAACACCATTCCCGGTCGACGTCAGCCTCCCCCACCACCGGTCGAAGTAGATAATGAAAAGGAATACGAAGTGGCCGAAATCTTAGACTCGAAAGTTCATAGGGGACGAGTTCAGTATTTGGTTCGTTGGAAGGGCTACGGACCCGAGGAGGACACTTGGGAACCGCTAGGCAGCCTCACTCGAGCCATAGAGTCGATTCGAGACTATGCAAAACTCCACCCTGATAAACCAGGAATCTTACCTCAAACTCAAAAGGAAGTACTCAATGAAAGGACAGAATCACGAAACAATATACAATCGCAACCCGTTCGAAGGTCGCCAAGGTCTCTATTACAATGAAACTTTAATACAGGCTAAGGAAATCGAATGAGTAGGGATTCTGTCTTTGTGGAGCCACTTCAGAAAATCTAGAAAAAAGAAGGAAACCGTCAAAACTCGAGGAACTCGAAATAGAAAAAACATAAGTTCGTAAAACCCAACTCACTAATTAACGGCGACGTTTGGATGCAATCTCCCCATCTTCCATCACTTCTTCACGGACCCGTTTGACGCCACGAGTGTTCGAGTCCACTGGGGTGTTGGGAGGTGTGCGAGAAGCCTGCGAGGGGAACTTTCGAGAGTCAGGGTAAGGAAGGCGAGTGCGCTCGAGAGTGACATGGAAATGCGGAAGTGTGGCTTGAGGAGGGATATTGCTGAGGAGGAAGCGCTCGTTTTGACTACGATCGCGCTCGTCCCCAACAAAACGACGGGAAGCAGCCTCAGTTCGACGAAGAAAGGATTGGAGAGTCTCCATCCTCGTGACCAAAGACTCAAGCGACTCCAGAGCAGCGTCCTTTTCTTCACCATGGACACGGATTGTAGCTTCGTAGATCCGTGTAAACATCCCGTCAAGCATTTCGTATAAATTCGAAAAAACTTGAACAGGATTACCACGATAGGCCAGGAGCGCGAACGAAGCCAATTCTATGAGCCTCTGGCCCAGGCGATCTGGAAAAAGTTTAATAAACTAGTCAATAAGAAGCAGAGACGAGACTAACCTTGGATGACAGTAACTCCGTCAAGTTGTTGACGAAGCAAGGTTAATTGCCTGATGAGTGGTTAGCAGAGGACGTTAAGAATCAAACCGCAAACTCACCGATCCTGGGATTCGCATCGTTCGCGGTACCCGTCAAGGATCTCTCGGAAGGAAGAAGTCGAAACTTCATTTCGAGAGATCCCCTCCAAATTACTGGGGGCATCCGTCATGGAGTTTTGAGTAGGGCTGTATAGAAATGAACGGAGTTAGTACGGTTGAGAAGGATAAAATAAGGTGGGAAAACCTTGGAAGCCGAGCGACAGTCGGAGTTCGAGAAAGTCCGAGGATCGCTCCAGTTTCCAAGCAGGAAACAGTTGAAGCATGATCGGGGCAACGATGGGCATTGTTGGACATAAAGGAGGATGTTTGGTTGGGATCTTCAACGACAAAAAGCTGGCCTCTTTATACAACTAAAACTTGGTACTTCGTGCCCTTCCTGCCTTCCAACGCTACCATTGAATCGAATATTACTGCAGCAAAATCTGGGTATATTTGACACTTGAATATTCGACGAGGACCCTCGAGGGCTCGGGTCTAAACGGGGGGGTACTGTTACGAATCGTACCCCTACCGACCCGTCTGATACGGATATAGTGGCGTCGCTACCTTATTCAAATCCTTTGACATCGGAATATATCATTCTAGACTCCGATTGACTCAATTTCATTTTATTTCCGCGAGTACAGCCATATTCCCTGACTATTACTGACTCTAGTTACTTTCCTGACTCCCTACTGACTCCCTTCATGACTAGTAATTGACTCACTCTCGTAGTATATAAGAACTTGCATGTACTGTACATAGAACCAGCGTCAATATTTTATCAAACTCGTGTTACAAGCACCCAAGAACTACAACAAAGTAACTGTTGGCAACTGCCGATAATTACTTCCGACTCTATCAAATTCCGCCACTAATTGATTGCAAGTCAATCAAATCCGTAACTCAATCCACGCGTCGATCCGGCATCACATCCCAATTACCCAATCACTCCGAACCTCGAAGGTCCCTAGTAGCTTGACTACTCCGTTGGTCCCCCTCGACGGACACATACCAACCTTTCGGCAACTCAAGGCATCCAAATCTCGCTGCCGAAATCCTTATCAATAGTTTAAGTATCATTAACTAATATTTTATATTCAGATTCAACACAAGAAGTGACTTGGAATACGCGTCCTAACATATTCCCATGATTGTCGGGAGTAAAAAGAAATTCTGATTGATACCCGTCTATGTTGGATGGGTCATGAGTGTGAGAGTCCAAACGTACAGTCGAAGTGGATACGACCAATCAGTCCTTTGTTTCCTCCCCTTCTTTCTCCTTACCTTTTAATAGTTCTTCTGAGGCGCTATGGTAAGAATCGGATTCACTGTCTTTCAACTTACCTTCTCTAAACACCGGGTTGCTGGGTCGAACAGTATCCGCATTACTGGTTAACCCCATGGTCCTTTCAGTAGTCCTGGATGCAACACGAGAGGGTCCTCGTTCTATGAGTACGTTCCTCAATTCTTGTACAGCCCTCTCCCTACTTACTGCTTCTCCCGTCAACTCTTGATATCTATGCGTTCCTTCCCACAATAATTGTTCCTCTTCGAAAGGAGCCAAATCAGATATATGGTGAGGGGAAACGTGTCGACTTGGTTCTTAGACTTCCCTATTCCCCCCTCGCTGAGAATCTCTTTGTTCTTTGATCTCTCGTAGGATACTGGAAATCCCTTGGTCCATGGTAGCAACATAAATTCGCCTCATTTCTTCTTGGTACACGGGAGTCCTCAGAACGTTAATAGCATCCTCTGATAGGTGTTCCCAATGTCCCTCAGCAAGTTCTCATACATAGTTTATAGCTTCTTTGTGAGTTAGATATCTATGTCCCTCATGTCCTAGATTCCTTGCAAATCTCTTGACCTTGCTCCCAGCATCGCAAAAGCTTCTGTGGGTGTTTGATATGGTTGCAAAATTGTACTGGGAGTGGTGTCCAAAAAATCAGAGGTATGTTGTCGATTCCCTCTATTATTTACCTTATAAACTGATGGGTTCCTGTAGGAACTACAGTCGACCGGATAAGGAGGTGGCAATGACCTTGGTTCGCTCCAACATCAGGAAAAAGCCTTTTAGGCCTGGAAACCATCTGGGCCTACCCTGGCACCCTTGTGGTACCATGGCTCCACAAAGGTGCCATGGCACACTCGCCTTGGGTTCAAAATTCCCAGGCACCCAAAGTAGCCCTAGGGTAGTCCTGGGGCAGCCCTGGGGTAGCCCTGGGGACAGTTCTGATAGTCTGCTCTAATTTATGCTATTAGATGGCAAATTTTCCTTTTCCAGTCACTCTTTCATATAATAAACTTAATCAATTCAAGATATACTATTATGACAAGCTAATACAATGTACATAAGTTATCTGACCACAGACGTTATAATAAATACTGATAGTACAGGCATCAACAATGAGGATAAGGGAAAGAGATAAGGAAGACATGGGAATGATGAGGAGAAGAAGAAAAGACAACCAACGAAGCTGAGCTAGTACAAGGAAATGAGCATAAGGTTAGCAGGAGCAAAACACGAAGGGAAGAACACATACCCAGTGACCCAGAACCAGTAATTATGATAACCCAACAGTGAAGAAGAACCAGGATACTCAACAGTGAGCAAAAGAGGATGAAGTTAGCAGGAGAGAGACAGCAGGAGAGAGACAGCAGGAGAAGAGAACACACCCCAACCATGACGGACGACTGAACAATTTGAATGAAGCAATGACAGAGGTGACATGTAGAGACCATGAACGACTCCATGAAGCTTCTCAAAGGACATATAGACCCTTAGAGAATGGAAGGTGAGAGTGGACTTAGAAGGGATGATGAGTGTTAAGAAGAGGAAAGAAGTGGGGAATTGACGAAGTTTTGAACATCACATGACTTATAGCTAAAAAGGAAGTGGAGACTCTATCTACGTCCTAGCTTCTTCTTTAGAATGTCTTGTTGTTCCTCCCTCATTTACAATTCTTCCTAGAAGAAAAGAGAAAGAAACAATGAAAAGGAAAGCCAGGGGTAAGAGGTAGAGGTCCCAAAAAGGAAACTGGGATGTAGTTACATCCCAGTTTCCTTTTTGGGCTTACTCTTGCTCATCAAGTGGTTTCCTTGTTGTATAGTCTGGGGATACTTAATTTACTGGGTGTTTAAAGATTTTCTTGTGTAGTTATATCAATATCAGTATCAGTATCAGTTTCTGTCTATATCCAGGTCCAAGGAAAGCCCTGGGACTGTCCTGGGGCACCCTGGGGACCCCTGGGGCAGCCCTGGGGAGACCCTAAGGGCATCCCAAGAATGCCCTGGCTCTCTTTGGCTGTCTAGGACTGCCAGGGCCTATATTGGTAGCCAGGGATACTTCATGGCTATCTCTGTCTAACCATGGCCCATAGGCTTTTTCCTGATGAATGTGGGGGTCGGCTAAAAGCATCAGGAAAATGTCTTTTAGACCAGGGACCATCACAAGATTCACCTGGGCCTACCCTGGCACCCTTGTGGTACCATGGCTGTCAGGGGTGCCATGGCACACTCTCCATTTGATCAAAAATCCCTGGCTCCCTTTAATAATCTTTTGGTAGCCTCAGGATAGTCCTGGGGTAGTCCTAGGATAGTCCTGGGACAGTCCTAGGGTAGTCCTGAGACAGTCCTGGGGTAGTCCTGGGACAGTCCTGGGGGAGTCCTGGGACAGTCCTGGGGTAGTCCTGGGATAGTCTTGGAACAACCTCAGGAGTGCTCTGGTTTATGCTATTAGATGGTCAATTGTCCATTTCTGGTCACTGCTTTCATATTGAAAAGTGAATCAATTCAAGATATATTATGACAAGCTAGTACGATGTACAAAAGGTATCTAACCAGAAACAGTATAAATACAGGCATCAACAATGGGGATAAGGGAAAGAGAAGAGGAAGACATGAGAATGATGAGAAGAAAAAAAAGACAACCAATAAAGCTGAGCTAATACAAGGAAATGAGCATAAGGTTAGCATGAGCTAGACAAGAAGGGAAGAACACGCACCCAGTGACCCAGAACCAGTAATCATGATGACTCAACAGTGAAGAAGAACCAGGATACTCAACAGAGGATGAAGTCAGTAGGAGAAAGACAGCAGGAGAAAAGAACACACCCCAACCTGAGCGACAGCAACCATGATGACTGAACAATGAAAGAATGACAGAGGTGACATGTAGAGACCATAAAAGACTCAATGAAGCTTCCCAAAGGACATATAGGCACTTAGAAGGTGAAAGGTGAGAGAGAACTTAGAAGGGATGATGAGTGTTAAGAAGAAGAAAGAAGAAGTGGGGAATTGTGACGAAGTTTTGAACATCATGTGACTTTTGAACATCACATGACTTATGGCTGAAAGAACATCACATGACTTATCACTGAAAAAGGAAATGAAGACGTCGTCTGAGTCCTAGTTTCCTTTTTGGGCTGTCTGGACGTCCTTCATAATTTATTGGTGGAGGTTTCTTGTGCTCAGTTAGAACAATATCAGTATAAGATGTTTCCTTAGAAAAATCTCAAGGGTTGACAGACAGTCTTGGGGCAGTCCTGGGGCAGTCCTGGGGCAGTCTTGGGGCAGTCCTGGGACATTCCTAGGACAGTGATGCTTCTGGGACAGTGATGCTTCTGGGACAGTCTTGGGACAGTCCTGAGACAGTCCTGGGAGTGTCCTAGGGCAGTCCTGGGGGTGATTATGAAACAGCCCTAAGGCCATCATGTAACAGCCAGGGCTGTTGTGGTTGACCTGGGCTACCAGGGCCTTTAAGAATAACCAGGGGTACATCCTGGCTATCACTGGTGCAACCATGGCCTAGAGGCTTTTTCCTGATGACTATGTAGAGAATTTGAAAAATCACCGCAAAAACTTTTTTTTGCACCCTGTCTTGCCCGTGCAATGCGGGTACACGTCGGAATACGTGAAATACTTTCGAGTGGTTCAGCATTGAAGAGCTTGTGGAGGGCTGATTCGTCCACATCAGCCAGAATAGAAAAAGATCGATGACCTTTGGTCCATTCCTTGTCCCACCCAGAGCATGCTATAAAATGGTACTTTCCATCTCGTAGTTTACCCTACATACAATTAACGGAAGAATAAATCGGCAAAATGAATTTTCGCTCACCTCACGAAATGATTTCATAATTGGTGCTCCTGTACAAGGTGCACCTTCATTATCTACAGCATTGCAATGACGGGAGTTTATAACATTGAAAAAGCTGAAAAAAAAAAGATCAGAATGATGAGTTCCGAGATACCAGTATTGGAATTTCTATTTTACGATAAACTGATTTACTAGCTCAGTTGATAGCTATGTATCTAGCGACAATCTTTTGATTGTTTTTACTCCAGTTGACATCACAGTAGCCACAGTAGCCACAGTACTACCTCACCATAACATCATAGTTTTATCATTGCCTCGACATGTAGTATATGTTGTCATACCTATATTTGTAGTAAACTAGTAGTATAAAAGTAGGTAGAAACCATGTACCAACTTTATGCGATTGCAGCAAGCTCAACGCAAGTGCAATATATCATCCAGCTCCATATTATGTGGTCCATGACATAAACTCTTATTCTAACAACCAGTACTACCCACATCAAGACTCGTTTGTCAATTGTAGTCGCCTCTTGTGAACGTGCTTGGATTTGGGAACCAATAAGCTCATCCAGAGCTTCTGAATCAAGCTCATATCGTTCGCCAAGATATTTCGGATCGGTTTGATCACAAATATAGACACCACCGCAAGATTGCCGGCTACGGTGGCAGAGTACTTCACCTCGATCAGGGAAAATACATACTTTAACAAGCGAGTCATTTTTTCCTCATGTAACATTCCAGCTTTCCTGTGACTTTATTAATACATAAAAAAATAACAGTTATCAATTTTATTACACAAGAAGCAGAATCAAATCTTACCTCGTCTTGAATCAACTGATCAAGATCAACTACCTCTCCACCCCTCAGATACTTCGGGTCATCCAAATCCAAGATATAAGCAGTCGGCACACGAGGTATGGGGAAATTAGATGGAATACCACCATGAATACGCTCAACCTGGTCCACCCATGTGACACGATTCACCTTTGATCTCTGCTCCAGCACCTCGGAATAAATTCCTTCCTCTAACCATACTGTATTCGAGTCCTTCCATTCCTCCTCCATCTCATCATCTACTGAATCAACCTCGGCATCAAAATCAGGGCTGCCGACATCTTGTATGATATTAGCAAATTGATCATCAGTACCCTCACTCGCATCAATGTCAGATACACATGCAGCCTCTTCCATTTCTGACTCCGAGTAAACACCATCGCACTCCAGCTCATTCATACCAACAATTTCCATCTCAGAGTCTGAATCTACAGCTGTTGGAGAGGAACAACGAGAGATACCAGCATTGAGGTCGGATTGTGATACGTGATAATCAGGATCCCAATCAAAAGAACCGTCCTGTGAACTTGATGGTTCCGGCACTATTAATGCTGTTGTGAACATGATAGACCAGAAAAAAATGAACTCGGCAATTACAATAGGTCTCACCACCGGGTTGTTCTACATCGAAGTCTAAGTAAATCAAGATAAGTAGAAGAGAGAATAATACATCGTACCTTCGCCAATCTGAGAGCCACAATCAAGCTCATCGTCTGAATCAAGAATGAGTGTAGTCTCATGTCCGCCTTCATATAAAAGACGTGTCCGTGGCATTTGAGTTCCAAAAGAAATGTCGAGATCCAAGTCTTCGGGCTTAATGCGAACCCTTTGACCTATAATTACCTGAGAATTGAATACAATTCAGACAGGAGTTATCACGTACGCTGGGATATCAGACTCTCATGCCCACTATCCTTCAAAAAGTCACATAACGCGTCAATATTGATCCAATCATGGTTGAGGAACATTGTGGGATTGTCTGCTATAAAGGTTGCAGAGAATATCTGCTTGGGAAGAAAAAGCCCAACAGCCAACGCGTCAAAAACGCGTTTTCAGATGGGAAGTTACTGCCTGTTGTGGGAATTGTCACTTGCCTTCTCTCGAAATTCACGTAAGACCTGTACCGGCAATCCTTCTACCAACGCAGTTGTGTTTTGAGGACTGTCGTGACAGTCATGCAGGTCCATAGCTAGGGGCTGAGATGGGAGTAGGAAAGAGAGGGGCTATGTATGCTTTTGTTTGTATATTTACTAAACAGATTTTCGCGTTTCGCATTTGATAATGAGTGCGATCGTTCCGACTGTGAGCGTGATCATTCCAACTGTGAGCATGATTGCTCCGACTGTGAGTGTGATCATTCCGGCTGTGAGTGTGAGCACTCTGGCTGCGAGCGCGAGCCTCAGGTACAAAGGTGAACGTGTTACATTATGTATATACCCAGAACGACAAGCTCTAGACGTGACCACGTCTATCCCTCACTCGTTCTCCCAAACACAGTCATTCTCCGTGTTATCCCTCTCGGTGTCAGGGCTGCCAGCTTGGAGCGATAATGAAAGATGTTCCAAAGTCTGGTAAAGGGGAATGTTTTCCTTGTGGAAGACTCTTCGGTCGTCTCCGTGTCTTAAATCTAGTGTCCCCGTCGTTCTTATAATCTAGGAGGTGGATATCCATGAAGAGGAGGGAAAAGAGGAAGGATGACGTTGAAGAAGGCAGCATGAAGTCGACGAGTTTGCTGTGCTTTTGTTCAAGCTCAGTTACAAGGAAGAACAAAAGCATCGGGAAGAAGGTGGACTAGGAGTATCGGAAGAAGTTAATGGTGCCGTTCAAGTTCCCGTTGCTGTCGTCTTTCTGGTTGGAAAAGAAGTGACCCAAAGGGTTCGTCAACGTTTCAATAGCTCCTTTATCTCCAAGGACCTCACTCTGTACAAATCTAATTACGCCCGCCAGACCTACAGCTTGCAACATAAGGTTATTCAGAGGGACATATGTTCCAAAAGAGTGTCTAACCTCGGGTTGAGTATAGGTTCCATATCTTGGGAGCGGTCATCATGATCTCAGTGAGATCAACGTAAAAGTGGGGGAAGACCAAGGGAAGACACTCGCGCTGGAATGACATTGTTTATTTCAATTTGGTTTTATTGGATGAAAGGCAGTAATTCCTTATGAAGAACGACGTCGGGATGTGGAAACGTCTCATGTTCATGTCCAGACTGGAGGGTCGTTGGGGCGATTAAAGACAGGCCGAGAGGATAGGAACGAGTGTTCCAGCTAAACTGAGTGACTGGGGGAATGATTGAATGAGGGGCTCAGAGAGAAAGAGGATGGGAAGTGTTAATGCTAGGACTGATGAAGATTCACCCTTGTGTTCCGGTATGATCAGGTGAGACGCCTCGGGCTTGGGTTCTACTCGAAATTTTTGAACTGAGCCTAAGACGTGGAGTATATGGAGTATATTATGCTGGTCGTCCCACTTCATACGAGAAGTTGTGCCTAGGACAAAGGTATGACAGGGCAGGGAAACCCGCGTCAGAGTGGGACACGAGTACACTCGCGAGTTACTTGCGCAAGTTTTCCGCAAGTATCAAGTTCAAGAGATCAATACTTGCACTCATCAAATACTTGCGGCACAAGTACAAGTACTTGCAAAATACTTGCAAGTAGTGAAAAACTCACGAGTTTTTGCAAGTTTTTGCAAGTACTTGCGAGTTTTTAATCCCAAAATTCATACTTGCACTTGTGGAAATTTTATCTAAGAGTACTTGCTACCTGCGAGTGGGAGTTTCCCATGAGTTTCCCACGAGTGTACTTGCGGGTACCCGCAAGTATTTGGAACTCGTGTCCCACTCTGACCCGCGTGTTGGAATTGGGGCTGGTGAAAGGCCGGTAATGACCGTGACAGCATATAAAACGTTGGAAGGACGGAGACAGACGTCAAAAGAGACACTCTGCCCACTTGTGTATTCACATTGGTGATCTAGCATGAACTGGGTTTATCGTTCACGGACCATTGACTCCGACCAAAAGCAAAAAGCTAGAAAATATCAGGATATGTCCACCGTGGGTGTCTAATATTGTTCTCCTTAATGTCGGCCAATCGTCAAGTTCCGTAAGTTTAGCCAGTGAAACCGACCGCCGCAGAGTTGGACTGCGTTGGCCGTTTGATATTGAAAAAACATGCAGAGAGGAAGCCGGAATGGCTTCATGTACAAATACAAAAACACAGGGAGGGAAGAACAGAGTGCTACAGAGTGAGGGTGGGTAACGACAAAAAACCTGATACGAGATGTGGACACTGGAGACGTAGGTAAAGGAAAGGAAAAACAAAACAGATTCTGTGATATAAGATTACATAAGAATTTCTATTTCAAGTACTAGTGATGCGAGGTTGTAGTTACTGAGAAACAAAACATTGCGGTGAGTCGAAAGAGAAGTAGTGGAAAGGAAAAGAGTAAGCTACTATCAGTTAGAACTCGGAGGTTGGCCACCTGTTAGTTCGGGGAAAGCTTCAGAAGATTTGAGAATTGGGAAATATTACCTAGGTTCAGGCAGACCTGAATAGACCTGTGAATAATCTTCAAAGAAGGAATGGAAAATAGAAAGAGCGGGTAGGCCTGGGCCACTTGTAGACCCACGAAGAAGAAAAGAAAAGAAAAGCAGGTAGGCCTGAGCCACTTGTAGACCTGCGAAGAAGAAAGAAAAGGCAGGCAGGCCCGGAGCCGCTTGTAGACCTGCGGCTTCACTTGTAGACCTAGTCGGGCGGACCGACGTTAGGTAGAAGCATGGACTGAGAACTAAACTTCTTCTATCCGATTAGTCTTGTGTAAACAAAAGTTTAAGCCACAACCAATCGTCAAGTTCCGTAAGTTTAGCCAGTGAAACCGACCGCCGCAGAGTTGGACTGCGTTGGCCGTTTGATATTGAAAAAACATGCGGAGAGGAAGCCGGAATGGCTAAAAGGCTAATTAAATGAGAAAGAAAAGGAAAGATAAGGATGAAAAGAGGGAGGTATTAGAAAGGAAAAGAATTTGATGTGAAAGATGAGAAGGCTTCCTCGTGAAAGGTGTCGTGCTGTCGACGGAGACGGATTCCGGAGAAGTATGAAATGGTGTCCAGGCCGTGCTAAAAAGAGATGCCAGAGTAAGGGGGGGGAAATTGTGACAAAAGTGTGATTTTTTGGGTCAAGTACTGAGATGGGAAAAGTATGATTGTCGAGTCGTGTTGGGATTTGGCGACCAATTCTGGACAACGAGCACAGGAAAGCACGCCAAACAAAGTTTCAATATGATCGGCAAAACCGCTGGAATTTGTGTAAGCCACTTCGAAAACGAAGACCAAAGTATTGGCTTTGTTCGATAAACTTGGAGTCAATTGATAAATGACCAGTTGAGGACGTAGCCCATGAGTCCCAGGTCTCGGCGATAATTCCATTGATTAAGTGTCTGCCCAGGCTCATCGTCGAGTTTGGGTGAGGCAAATATTAGAATGTTACGGGTAAGGGTAAGCATTGTGTGTTGTCTGTCTCGCTATATGCGACCTGCCGGCAGGCAGCCCTGGAGATTGGGAACTCTTGACGTCGACATTCTGTTCGTGAATTGTGCATGGCTCTCAACGGAATTTGAGGTTGAGCTGGGCACGGGGTCAGGTAGAAGGGAGAGTTGCCAATCTGAAGAGAAAGAGGTCATCGTCGAACTCAACAAAGAATCTGTTAAAGCAGTTTTAAGCAGTGAATTGTTAACAGGCCTTGGCATAAGGACAAGGCAGTGGGTCACCCGTCACGACAGGATTGATCCTTTCTCTGTCGTGTATTCGGTCCTCCTTCTCCAGTTCTTTTAACCCTTCTTTTTGTCTCTTCCTCCCTCTACTCCAACTAAACCTACTGAGTATAACTTTGCTGTTTCCTAGAACACAGGAGGAAGAGCTAACTAGCTGGAAGCTCAGTTGTTCTTTCACCCCTTTTCCCCTCTCCAAACAACTCTAAACTCCAACCAAGCTTTCTCCTCCCCCCACCCCTCCTCAACTCTACTTTCACCGACTGGAGATACAAGAAGAAGAACTAACTAGCTGAAAGCTCAGTTGTTTTTCCCCCCACTGGACTTCAACTCTACTTCAACCGAACAAAAACACAAGAGGGAGAATTAACTAGCTGGAAGCTCAGTCGTTCTTTCACCTCCTTTCCCCTCTCCAACTCTACTCCGACCGAACCTGTCGTGTTCGTCATTC
>ML179191.1:54638-165722 GCA_004369135.1 Dendrothele bispora CBS 962.96 | reverse complement strand
AATCATCACTGCTGTGTGGACCATCAGAGGTAGGAGAGGTGTTGTTGATTGTCATATCGACTCTGCTATTGTTGTGTAGGTGGTAGTAGAAAGGACGAGTGTGAGTTTCAAATTACAAATTAACACTCCGGCATAGATCATCACCGGTACCTGAGTACTTCGAAATGGCATGGTGACCACTACTTACAAATCATAAGGTGGGATCTCTAAACTAGATATTTGTAGTCCAGTAGGGAGACTTGACGTTTCTGAGAATGTCCAGGCACTGTGCTCATACCAGAGGTTGTTTGGAGTGGAGGAACGGCTGCTCAGGGCAACACTATCTACCGAGTCACAACAATAATGCTATCCACTTGATATCAACAACTGTTCTGAGAAGCTGTATCCTTAAACCCTTTGAGAACTGCTTTGGCTTGAAACATGTGAACTTACAAAGCTCCGATCACAGAGCGTTTACAAAAATGGTAAGTCAGAACTCGAAAAATCCCAAGTCCTGTCGCTGATCACCTCTGTAAAGATCGAATTACACGGTTACTTAAACATTGGCATTTACTGTACTGTACTGTACATTATGAAAGGGAAATTCTTATTATCTGTTGAGTGAAGGAAGAGGGCCGTTGCTTAGCATGGCAGGTATGAGGCCTGAACTTTCAAAGGTGTGCTGGGTTGCCAAGTGCCAATAAAGTGACAAAAATAGTATAAGATAAGATTGATGATATACCCTCATGATCGCAGATTGAGGCCACTGTAACTCTTGCACTGGCAGTTCTATGACTTTGAAATTTTTGGTGGGAGCTCCTGGAGTTTAGTAGAGAATATGAATCTCTCATTTCAGGTTTTGGAAAACTTTTCTTTGGGTCAGTTTCTGCACTTTGGGCCAACTCCTGGCCCAGATTTGAGGCAAGTGTAACTTTTGCACTGGTAGTCCTATGACTTTGAAATTTTCAGTGGGAACTCCTGGAGTTTAGTAGAGTATAGAAAAATATTTTACTTCAGGTTTTGGAGAACTTTTCTTTGGGTCAGTTTTTGTTATATTTTACACTAGAATAGCACTTCTCACAATCCCAGATTAAGACAAGTGTAACTTTTGCACTGGTGGTCCTATGACTTTGAAATTTTCAGTGGGAGCTCCTGGATTTTAGTAGAGTATAGGAAAATCTTTTTATTTCGGGTTTTGGAGAACTTTTCTTTGAGTCAGTTTTTATTATATTTTGTATTAGGACAGCACTCCTCATGATCTCAGATTAAGGCAAGTGTAACTTTTGCACTGGTATTCCTACAGCTTTGAAAATTTTGATGGGAACTCCTGGAGCTCAGTAGAGTGTAGGAAAATTTCGAGTTTCAGGTTTTGGAGAATTTTTCTTTGGGTCAGTTTTTGTTATATTTTGTATTAAGATAGCACTCTTCATGACCCCAGATTGAGGCAAGTGTAACTTCTGCACTGGTGGTTCTATGACTTCGAAATTCTCAGTGGGAAAGCCTGATAGAATATAGGAAAATCTTTATTTCAGGTTTCGGATGCACTGTGACCTGACTCCTGGCCCAGAACTAAGACAGCTTTAAATTTTGCACTAATAGTCCTATGATCTTGAAATTTTCAGTGGGCACTCCTGAAACATAGTAGGGTATGGTAAAACTCTCAATCTAAGTTTCTATGAATGACAATCTGTCACATGGCTACAAATAGATATTCAGCAGCGGACCCTGGAATGTGTTTATACACTACCCTCAAACCAAAGCCCATTGGCTACCTACATGGACATGCAGCCATGCCGCCCAGAATGTATTTATATATTACCCTTAAAACCCCACTTATATATTTGGCCTTAAAAACCCACTATCTACCTATAAAGACATGCAGCCATTGACCCCAGGATACATTTATATATTACCCTCAAAACCCCACTAATATATCTAGCCTCAAAACCCCACTGACCACCTATATAGACATGCAGCCATTGGCCCCAGGATATATTTATATACTAGTCTCAGAACCCCACTGACTACCTACATAAACACACAGCCATGAACCCTATATTTCGCTTCGAAAACCCACTGACTACCTATAAAGACATTCAGCCATTGACCCCAGGATGCATTTATATATTAGTACCCTCAAAACCCCACCGACTACCTACATAAACACGCAGCCATGAACCCTATATTTCACTTCAAAAACCCACTGACTACCTATAAAGACATTCAGCCATTGACCCCAGGATGCATTTATATATTACCCTCAAAACCCCACTGATATATCTGGTTTCGAAAGCCCACTGACAATCTATATAGACATTCAGCCATTGACCCCAGGCTGCATTGATATATTACCCTCAAAACCCCACTGATATATCTAGCCTCGAAAGCCCACTGACAACCTATATAGACATGCAGCCATTGACCCCTGGGTGTATTTATATACTACCCTCAAAACCTCACTAGCCGCGAAAGTCCACTGACACCCTATATAGATTGTACTTATATCTTACCCCACCTATATATTCACCCTCTCTAAGGTACATAGACATGCAGCCATGATGTCCAAGATGTATTTATATATTACCCTCACAACCCTGCTTATATATTTAGCCTCGAAAACCCACTGACTACCTATATAGATATGCTGCCATTAACCCCAGGATGCATTTATATATCACCTTTGAAACCCACTGACTACCTACATAGACATACAACTATGAGCCCCAGGATGTACTTATATATTACCCCACGTATGTATTTAGCCTCAAAAGCACATCGTACATAGGCATGCAGCCATGGACCACAGGATGTATTTATATATTACCCTCAAAACATCTAACCTCAAAAGTCCATTGACTACCTATAATATATATTACCCCACCTATATATTCACCCTCTTGAAAGTACATAGACATGCAGCCATGATGCCCCAGTCCGGTTAATAAACTCCTCCTCCTCCTCCTCCCAGGATGTATATATTACCCTCACAACCTCGCTTATATATTTAGCCTCATAAGCCCACTGACTACCTAGATAGATGTGCAGTCATTAACCCCAGGACGTGTTTATATATTACCCTTGAAACCCACTACCTACATAGACATGCAGCCATGAACCCCAGGATGTGTTTATATTACCCCACTTAACATTGTACATAGACATGCAGCTATGAACCCCAGGATTTATTTATATATTACCGTCAAAACTTCTCTGAAAGTCCACTGACTACCTATATACTGACTACCTATGTAGAATTGTAGCCTTGAATACCCCAGGATGTACTTATATATAACCCCACCTATACTATATTTACCCTCTCAAAAATACAGAGACAGGCAGCCATGAACCCCAGGATTTATTTATATATTACCCTCAAAACCTCATTTAGCCTCGAAAGTCCACTGACTACCTATATACTGGAATCTAGCCTTAAATACCCCAGGATGTACTTATATATTACCCCACTTATACTATATTTACCCTCTCAAAAATACAGAGACACACAGCAATGAACCCCAGGATTTATTTATATATTACCCTCAAAACCTCATTTAGCCTCGAAAGTCCACTGACTACCTATATACTGAAATCTAGCCCCCACTGAGATATCTAGCCTCGAAAGCCCACTGACTACCTATATGGACATGCAGCCATAAACCCCAGGAGATATCAATATATCACCCTCCAAACACCACCTAATGGGTTTTCAGCTGTGGACCCCAGGATGTATTTATGTATCTAGCCTCAAAAAAGAGTGACGACTTTCTAAATGGATTTTCAGCTGTGGACCCCAGAATGTATTTATATGTTTAGCCTCGAAAACCTATTAAATACCTGTATAGACATGCAGCCATGAACCAGGAGGTATTCATATATTACCTCAAGACCCCCTAGCTAATGAAACAGATATGCCACCAGAAACCCCGGAGTGTATTTATACATTACCCTCAAACCCCACCCAAGCTTGACCCACCAGTATTAGAACATTATGTATGGGCCTACCCGATACTTATTTGTTTATTGGTACAGCATGGCCTCGATTCGCGGCATATTAAATTAGTTAACAACTCAGGTAAACGTTTTTTAACCTTTACCAAACGTCATCCGGCGGAAACTTTATATTTCTTGCCACACACACAGCATGATGTCGCTGAAATAGCTGACACTTGCATTTACCATCTCGATTACGAGACAATGCATCGCCGATTAGGCCACCCTTCGCGTGACGTTCTTCTTAACGCACCTAAGCATACCAACGGCTTCCCGAAGATTGAGATTCCTCGTGATACTCCTCTTTGCCGTGGTTGTGCCGAAGGGAAGTTACCCCAACGAGCATTCCCACCGAGTCTGAGACGTGCTACACGTCCATTCGAGCTTATCCATTCAGACTTGAAGGAATTCCCCGTACTCTCTTATCATAAATATAAGTATGCGATTATCTTTTTAGATGATTGCAAGAGTCATGCGTGGATAACCTTCCTGTGCACAAAAGCTGCTGCACTCACCGTGACTAAGCATTTTATTGCTATGGTCGAGACTCAGTTTAAAACTAAAATCGAAAGATGGATGTCTGACGTCGGCGGTGAATATATGTCTGATGCCTTTGTCAATTTGATGAAGGAAAAGGGTATTGATATCCTTAAAAGTGCGCCATACACGCCCCAACAAAATGGGAGAGCAGAACGATTTATGTGTACTATGATGGATAAAGCCGAGGCAATGTGGCTATTCGCTTGCTTGCCGGACTCGTGGTTTGAATTCTCGGTAGAACATGCCGTCCACATTTACAACCTGTCAGGAGTACTAATAGAGAGAGAATGCCCAGAAACCAAGTTGATTCCAAGACTGAGGAATAACCCAGTC
This sequence comes from Dendrothele bispora CBS 962.96, assembly GCA_004369135.1. Lineage (NCBI taxonomy): Eukaryota > Fungi > Basidiomycota > Agaricomycetes > Agaricales > Dendrothele > Dendrothele bispora. The sequence continues at coordinate 160,880 of ML179191.1, read as the reverse complement.
CAAGCTACACTATTTATACACAATGGACTACTTCTAGAATGTTCTCTACACTTACTAAGAATGATGTCATGCTGACTGATGCTAAGTACATCCATCAGTCAGCATGATGTCATCAGTGGAGTTATGCTCCAAGGCTAATGACATCATGTACCTGAAGGTAGACCCTGACATCACCCCCTCTTCAAAGGTCAGTGTCCCAATGACCCAGATCCTCTATTATAACCTCTGAAAGGTTTACCCCTTCTTGCTGTCTGAAGTCCAGGTCTAGGTTGCACAGGTCCAGGTCTGAAGTAGTCATCAGAAACTACATCTATCTTTCTGGGAGAAACAGTAGAGGTGGAAGGAGTTTTAGACTGAGAAACAGGAGTGGGGGAAGTGATAGACATGGGAGTGGGTGGCTTGGAGGTGACTGACTTGGGAAGATGAACAATAGGAACAGGGGAAGGAGGTGTAATGGGAGGAGGAGTGGTGTTCTGTATAACAGGAGGTGGAGGACTGCCTTCTGCCTTCTTCTGCTTCTTTGACTTCCTAGCCAATCTTTTCCCAATGGCAGAGATAGCATCTCCAACCTCTCTAGCAGTGCCTCTGATAGTGACAGACCTTAATCCAGAGGAACCACTGGGTGGTGACACAGATATCTTGGCATGAGAAATATCATGGATCTGTCTGAGACCAGTACCAGCTCTTCCAACTACATGTCCAGTCTGCTGATCAGGGATGGATAGAGTAATCACTGTCTTCTCAAAGGCAGCTTTAGTAGATAGAGAGTTGAGATTGGGTAGAGGGGTAGGTGATTCTGCAATGGGTGTGGGGATAGGGGCAGCCAACTGTCCTTTCCTAGAGGGGCTTCTAACACCAGAGGTGTGAGCAGAGGGAGAAGAAGCAGCTGGTTTGGCTGGTAGGGAAGGGAGAGAGGACTCTAGCTTGTCCAGTCTGGATTTGATTTCCTGCAACTCCACTACAAGAGAGGCCAACATTCCTGCAAGTCTGTCACAGTCAATGGCCATGGTAGTGATAGGGGTGCAAGCAGAGTGAAGGTAGATGAGGGCAAAGTAGAATGAGGTAGAGTAAGGCTGCAGCCAATGGGGATGGGGGCAGCTACAGATAGTCTTGGAATACTGTCAGGAGTACTAATAGAGAGAGAATGCCCAGAAACCAAGTTGATTCCAAGACTGAGGAATAACCCAGTCCAAGCTACACTATTTATACACAATGGACTACTTCTAGAATGTTCTCTACACTTACTAAGAATGATGTCATGCTGACTGATGCTAAGTACATCCATCAGTCAGCATGATGTCATCAGTGGAGTTATGCTCCAAGGCTAATGACATCATGTACCTGAAGGTAGACCCTGACACAACCGGACACCTCTGCGTCGCCTTAAATGGCAGACTCCCCATGAGGGAATTAAGGGGGAGGTTCCTCGTATTGATCACCTACGGGTATTCGGCTGCGTAGCATACGTGCATATCCCAGCAAATATACGAAAGAACAAACTCGCCCCTAAATCAGAATATATGGTGTATCTGGGCGTAGCTCCTGGTGGACATGGCAATCGCTTTATGCGTCTACCAAATAATGTTTTTACATCGGCTCATGCTATCTTTGAGGAGACAGTCTTCCCTAAATGTGAGAAACGTCTCCGAAAGTCCCGTAAATTGCCTTTATCGGCACCCGACGATGAGGATCCCGAATACAATCCTCCAGACTCGATTCCTGACGACGATGATGATGATGGTTTTACCTCTCATCCTCCTCGCGGTCCTTCCCACCAAGACGGACAGGAAAACCCGCAGGACGATGGTCCAGCGACTCCTAGTCCCCCGCCTTCGCCTCCGGCAGAGGAACCCAAACTGGAACAACCTCCGGCACCACGGACCTCAGGGCGTCAGCGGAAAGTTCCCTCAAAGCCTGGTAACATCTACGGAGATAATCGGCCCCCAGCAGAAGTTCAAGCAGAAAAACCAAGAGAGTGGAAGAAAACTGTAGGAGATACCGAGCAGTGGTCAAAACCCAAAACACGGGGTAGACCGCCTCGACCTACAGTTCCAGCACAGGTTCCCGGACCTAGTACTGTGCCTGGTAATCCAGGTTCAACAACCACTGGCGACACTCGATCTGCACCAGAACGTGAGGAAGAAATAGCGCAATTATGCAGGGAAGGGGGAGTAAAATTTATAAACTACTTGCTTTCTCAAGCAGTAGATGAGGAATCAGTCAATAATGCCAAACAAAATATCCGTGAATGGCATTACCGAGATATTGCTCGCCTGCCAAAGGATGAGCAGGAGGAGTGGAAGACTGCTTGCAGCGAAGAATTAGAGGCACTTCGCAAGCGCAACGTCTTTGAACTCGTGGATCGACCTTCCAATAGAAAGGTTATCAAAAACCGATGGGTGTTCAACGTCAAAAGCGACGGTCGTAAGAAGGCGAGGCTCGTTGCTAAAGGTTTTTCCCAGGTTGAAGGTTTAGACTTCGACCAAGTCTTCTCTCTGGTAGTTCGATTTGAGACAGTGCGACTCGTCCTCGCATTGGCAGCACTTGAGAACTGGCATTTGTCCGGTGTCGATGTTCGCAGCGCCTATTTGTACGGCAAACTCGATGAAGAAATCTACATGGAACAACCAGAAGGTTTTAAAACTTCTGGACAGGAGCACAAAGTCATTCGACTTAAGCGTCCCCTCTATGGACTCAAGCAGGCAGGCCTCTCGTGGTGGCACTCCCTTGATACATCCATGAAGGAACTTGGGTTTGTCCGACTCAGTTCCGATGCGGGCATATTCGTCTTTACATCTAAGACTGGCGAAAAAGTAATTGCCGTTGTCTATGTAGACGACGCCATATTTTGTGGCAGGGACAAAGCCTTAGTTCATAAGCTGAAGGAGATGTTTATGAAGAAATGGGAATGCAGGGATCTTGGCGACGCTAAGGAGTTTCTCCGAATGCAGATCGTCACGAAAGGCAGCCAGATTAAAATAAATCAATGCGCCTACCTAAACAAAGTGATAGAACGCTGCGGCATGCAAAACGCTACGCCAGCGCGGACTCCACTTCCTGCCGGCTTTCAGCCACTTCCAAACGACACCTCAGTCGATCCCGTTCTTCGGCAGAGATTCCAGATGGTCATCGGATCTTTGCTTTATATAATGTTGGGTACACGACCCGACATCTCATTCGCTGTGACTAAACTGGTGCAATTTGCTGCCAACCCATCTAAGGAGCACTTAGATAAAGCGCTGTATATCTGCCGCTATCTTCTTGGAACTCGTTCTTATGCTCTAGTTTATGATGGTTCTTCCGCCCAAGGCTTATCAGCCTGTACCGATTCAGATTGGGCATCTGACCCGAACTCACGTCGTTCCCAGACTGGCTTCTTTTTACAGTTGGCCAAGGGTATATTTACTTGGACTTCTCATGCTCAGAAGACGATAGCACTCTCTTCTACTGAGGCCGAGTATATGGCGCTCTCTGATTGTAGCCGCCAGGTTGTTTGGATCCTTACCTTACTCAATGAGATTGGTTACGATCTAGAACCTATACCTATTTATGGGGATAACCAAGGTTCAATTTTTATGGCCTCTAATCCGATAACCGAACGCCGCTCTAAACATATAGACATTCGTTATCACTATATTCGCGAAGTTATCGAGAACGGCCTAGTCAAAGTACGTTTCATCGACGGAAATGATAACCCCGCTGACCTGTTCACTAAAAACCTGGGATGGGTCAAATTCGAGAAGTTCCGAGCTTGTCTTGGCCTCGAATTCTACACTTCGGCTGCTAATAGCGCCATTTTTAAATAAATATACTATACGAATATGGATGTTTGTCTTAATTTCGAGTACTTGTCTATATTCTTCTTTACTTTACAAAGTAGGTACGCTTACATACATCTTAGGTAGTATTTAGTGAGGGGGAGTGTTGAACTTTGTTCCATCTCTATCTACAATTATGTACAGCCTCACATCTATATGCAGTATGACTTATGGCTATGAGCACAAACACATACAAATGGTCTGTGCACTCTCTTTTGTAGTATATAAGGACAGTAGTTACCTGCCTTAATACTCAGTTCGTTTTTCTCTGAAACAGTCGCCTTAAGCCCTCTAGCTTTCTACTAACAGTCTTAGCTTCTTGTCCCCAGGTATGTCTGAGATCTTACCATCTTCTACTTAGTGTAGCAGGATGCGCCCTCGACACATGCCTGGTCCGCTCCTGCTGTCAATACTTGCAGCGTAATTAAACGCGCGAGTTACGACTTAGCGTAATATGCAGATCAAAGTTTTGCAGCGCACGAAGCGTGCAGAGATTATGATCGCATCTTTGGAATAGGCAGTTCAGAGAATTGCAGCGTATTTAGACACGCGACATCAATGATTGCAACCTTCTTTTCATCAACCGTGGCATTCCTAATGACCAGTCTGCAAGGGAAAGCCTGTGATCTGAAGTCAGGAAGCCATCCTTCCGCTAACAGCCAAAAATGGACAGTGGCACTCATGTCAAAGTTACTATCAGAGCGCTCGTTCAAAGTGAACAGCAGCATCCAATTAAACTGCATGACATAAGAGGTGCCAATCAGGGAGCTTAGTAGCATCACCTAATAAAAGGGTTTTGGAATGGTAAATACCATGCCGGTGGCCGTAAAAATGCAATGAGCGGAGGCGGGATGTTTATCGGGAGATCGATAGCTATCTAAGGTAAAGAACCAACAGCAGAAGCCATTGTATACCTGATATCTCTGGCACTGGTGGAAAAAATTGTCGTAAAAGATGAAAAAAGGTCCAAAAGAATAAAAATTCCTTCAGTGTCAGTGACTGGCAAGACGGCCGTCAACAATGACATTCCATTGGCCTTGAGAACATCAAAAGATGCTAGATATGGGCGGGGATAAGCTAACTAAAGCATACAACTTTTTAATAAAAGTGTAAAAAGGTTTGGAGAGTCGGACCGACAGCGATTGTCCTACACTGTTTAAGAGTAAAAAGCAGCCACAAGGGCGCTACTCAACGGTGACATCAAACACACAGCGCTAAACTAACATGCTTTTTATCCAATTCCCAGATATGCAGCTCAAAGCTCACATAAATCCAGTACTAGTTTGTCAACATTTACGTCGTACTCTAAGTACAGCACGCAAATGGACAATTTAAATTCGCGCTGTGCACCAAGCACTGCAGCGGGTCTAATTCCGGGGGCGTTATGCGGATTTGTAATGATCACAGCGATTTTACCAATGTGGATATTGATTGCAGTGGATAAGACGTGCAAAATTAATTACAACAAAGATAATTACGTAGATCAACTAATCGCTAGGTTATTGCTGTGGATCGGTCCGATCGCAGCATGTGATGATGCGCAGATCGGTGATCACACAAAGATCGCAGCGTGTAGACAACGCGCAGATCGATGGGAGCAACCTGCAGATTAGGATTGCAGCGGATAAAACGCGCAGATCAAAATCGCAATAAAAAGAGTAACAACGATCGCAGCGGATAAAACGCGCAGATCGATAAACTATCTAATTAAAGAGAAAAGAAAGAGGGTTGCAGCGTGTAAAACGCGCAGACCCGATTACCGCAATAACTATGAGAGAGATCGACGAATGCAGCGTGTAACAACGCGCAATCGGATCACCACCTCATTTCCAGATAGTCGGAGATCAACCACCTCCTGAGCTAACATCGAGGTTTGCAGCCAGTTATGGCGCATGTTATGACGAGCTACAAAGGAGGATGGACCTCGGGGCCCATAACCTGTTGAGGGCAGCTACTGCTACTGCTGCTTTACCTTCCTCGATCTATTTTGGTTGACAGAGTAGTTCGGCGTTAGTATTATGCTTTGTAGTTCTTAGGGCGACTGCTCCTCCAATATAAGGTGAGGGCTTGTATTAAGGATAGTAGAGAGGTTGCGCAGCGCCAACCATATGCCACGTGCGGCTTATTAAGCGTGCGCTGGCAGTTGCCTCGTGTTTGCGTGCGCTAGCCAACCGAGGCTCTCTGGCGTGCTTTTATCCTTCATACCGTGATGTACCATGGCACGGTCGCATTCTAGATCTACGCAACAGAATCCTAAATCCCAATCTCGAGCTTTATCTAATGTCCCGCGCCGTTCTAAGCGTATACGAAGGTCTCAAGCTCACCCTTCACCTAGTCAGAGCCCAGAGCCCAATGTACGACAAACTGACCCTGCTACGCCTCAGCCCCGCTCTCCAAGTCCTCCCTGGGATTGTGAAAATCACAGTATCCGCTCTGGAACTCCCTCTGCTTCTGATACCGAAGACCAGGTCAATTCCCATCCTGACGAAGAAGCTGATGACGTGGTAGATGAACCCTCTGATGATGAAACTAGTGACCGTGATGACAGCACCCAGGGTGATGTCCAACAGAGTAGAAATGCTCGTTCACCTAACTGGAAGCCATGGCAGGACCGATATCTTGTTCAAATGGTAGACAAATTACGGCCATTCGAGGTTGGTCGACACGAAGTGCGGAATGCTTGGGATGAGTTGGCTGCAGCACTCAAGAAGGAAAGCAGTCAACAGAGCTCGAAGTCGACTATTGATCGCACTGGTTCAGCATGTCGTTCTCGGTTTCATTCACTTATGAAATTTCACGAGGTAAGCTGTTCGGAGTCTTTTAATTAATTCGAATGATACTGATGCTCTTTACTTAGCAAGAACAGACTCGCTCGAAACAGAAGACAGGTACTAATGAGGAAGTAGATGCGCATATACGGGTAATTGTCTCTAGACTCTTTGGTAGTTTATGGCTAATTTGTCGGCAGCTTCTGGACAATTTGGTCGAACAATACCACGAAAGCAAGCTCACTTCGAAAGACACTAATCAACATAAGCTTGATCTTGAGAAACAGGCCGGGCTGGAGATACGTGATGCCGCAATGAGAAGTTTGGTACCTCGGGAGAATCTTACAGATGTCGCAGAAGGAGATGCATCCATACGTGAGCGCCAGGGACAGAGGAAACGGAAACGGTGTGTATGTCCATTTTTTATTGATTGCAGCCTACTGATAATGTATAGGTCATCATCCGATGCCTCAGACAAGGAGAACGGTTCCTCTCCGAAGAAATCTCGCCGTAAGAAGCTCGACGACATTCTTGTGGAACATAATGCTATTGATGAAGTCCGACTCCGTGAAGCGCGCGAACGTGAAGAGCAGATACATCGAGAGAATATTGAGTTGCAGCACCAAATGATAGGTGTCTTACAGAATCTGAATGAAGGGATGAAGGAGATGCGTGAAGAGAACCGGGAGCTGCGCATGTGAGACAGAGAGGCTCAGGCTCAGCAGAACCAGGTTCTTGCTTCACTTGCTGCTGTCGTTGCATCAACCAACTCGAAATGATAAGTGTTTTATCTTTGTCCATTCCTTTGACGGCCTGGTACATTTTTTACTAATTGTAATGTGCATACCTTACATACAACTTTATCTAGTAACGATACTGTATCTACTCTCAATCATCATCATCATCATTGTCATCCTCCGCGTCTATATCATACACAACCTCTGCTTCGTCATCAGGAACTTCCTCCCAGGGAGAAGTAAGGCACCATCTATCCATATGCTCGTCATCAACCGGCTCTCCTTGAAAATATTCAGCTAGAGTCGGAGGGGTACAATCAAAGTATTGTGGGATCTGGGGCCTGTGCAAGATGGTATGGCAATTGCATAGAAGCAATCCGACAAGATAAAAAAGCCCGACAGGTTGGAGTAACACTTTTTGGTTCAACGCGAAGTTGAAGAACGCAAACTGCGAGTTTGCTTCTTTGAATGACCACTCAACTGCCTCCCGGACCTTGCTCATCTTTCCATTGAACTTCTGCTGTGCACGATCTAAGGTCAATCCTTTATACGGAGCAAGGATATGCCCAGAGATAGCATAAGCAGGATCACCGTAGATAAAAAGTCGTTTATGTTCCGGTGACCAGAAATGTTTTTCGAGTATGTCTGTGAGGCCGCTCTGTTTCAAAACAGTTGAATCATGCCTCCGTCCCTCGACTGGGCCATAAACATGAATAACGAGACCATCAGGGGCAGTAACGACATGATATTTGAGGCAGTGTTTTCTTTTCCATCCATTATACACAAGCCGTTGGTTCCGTGAAGGCCGAGCTGTTTCCTCCAATGTCCCATCTATAAATGCAACAACACAGTCGAGTGGACATCCCTTGTTCTGAATTATCGTTGCGTAGTCAACAAGTTTCTCGGGTGTCAAGCGTATAGGATTGAATCGTAAGAGATGTTTCCACCGGTTGTACAGAAAAAGAGCAGTAGCGCGTGTTATTCGGGAAAATCGGGTTCGTTCCCAGCCCATCTGCATTTGAACATCACAGAGACGTGTTGGATATGCGAGACGATGAAGGAGCATGCATAACGCAGTAATGGCATCTTCTCTGTTCCGAGACTCCGGGCAGTGTATTTCAGTCGGCATGTCCAGTGCTAGAATGAGTTGGCGGACTTCTCGCTGGGTGAAGCTAGTATATCAATGAGATAGTGATATCATGATATGGATAGAAGACACACCGAAACTGCTGGAGCCATACTGCATCTCCCCACTCCAATATGTTTGCCCGACCTCCGGGACGCATTTTGCCTATATACAACTCCGTCTGTTCTTCGTCTACAGCATAAAGAAGCTTGCTGAGGAGTTTTCGAAACGATATTTGTTGCTCCAGTATTATCGATTCCATTGTATAGTGCGAAATACAGGTAAAAGGTTCGAATTAATGCTATGGTTGGCTAGCGCACGCAAATGCAGGACAGCTGCCAGCGCACGCTTAATAAGCCGCACGTGGCATATGGTTGGCGCTGCGCAACCTCTCTAGTATCTACTGTCCTTATATACTACAAAGAAAGGTGCACAGACCATGCAGTGCTCATAGCCATAAGATCATACTACATATAGAAAGAGGCGGTGCATAATTGTAGATGGAAATGGAACAAACTCTCAGTGAGCTACTACCAAGTTTCATGCCGTTGCCAACATTTCAAATTTTGCATTGAGAAGGGCTCCGTCTATTGATACTTTCCTAGAATCCCATGCTTATATGGCAAAAGACCATGGTGGGTTCCAGAGAAGGAAAGCGAGCTTTCATCCAAGTTCAAACTGCGAGTCACAATTCACTGTAGAATACGCGCTTTGGTAGAGGACATCCAAATCGGGAATTGATTTTTTATTGTTTGATGTTCGACATCAAAAATTTCAAGGTTTTCCCGAAAACGCTGTAAATTTCCTTCAGATCCTACTCTACTTCTAACAAGAGATGATGTTTTTGGATACTTATGGCGGACCATAAGGGAATAATGTTGGAGTCTAGATACTCGCAAAAGGTTCGGCCCTTGCCGCTTGCGGCCATACCTCTCAGTCATTATTTGCATCACGAAATACACGCTTGGGACAAGGTTTCTCGAAAATGCTGTGATCGTCTGATGGTTATCGCACTGGATAATAGAAATCATTTTTTCATTCTTATATTTTTCGGTCTTACCTTATCCTCGTTGCAGAACGGGACCTATAGATGTTCATATCTTACACGGCGGAATTGAGATATCATAGAAACATACAACTTGGTGTCAATGATTTATCCGATACAGGAATTAACTGCATTAGTAGATTCAAATCCTACGAAGATTCAGCGGACATCAATGAGTAAACGGAACAACATTCATATCAAGCGCTAGATACATACCAGGGTATACTTGGAATGCAACGCAGAGATTGACAAATAGGGCTAAAATTTGAGATGTATCCGTATGGATTCCACCAAAGTAGGTTGAGAGGTCGAATTCTTACCGAACAGCAGTACCCCTTCCATCCAATTGGATTTCCCGTCTTGTACAATAAAGGATACTAAAATAACTATCCCAGGGGTGTTAAACAATGCCGAAAGAGGAGGAGAGATATGAACTCACTCGATACAAATGATATAGTTGTCTGAAGAGGATCAAAGAACAAGGTCAAGGGATGTCCCATGAACCATCCCAAAATGATGGAAGCTCTAGCCAGATGTTAGCCCATGTGGAATTGATAACGGATACAGTGAGACGAACGGAAGCACAAAGAGTGATATTTGCTGTTTATTTGAGTACAAGCAAAGAAAAATAATACATGATGAGAACACAAACATAGAAAGAATAGACTTTCACTCACTAAACTTGACCCCACAGCAATGTCAAGAGCCATTCTTGCCTTATTTTTCCAAGCCATCATAATCGCGGAAACGTGTTCTATAACCAAGCAGCCCAGTGGATTAGAATATGTTGGATGAAATGGATACTCACTCAAAGAACTTACCTGCTGCGTTGCCCACAATTGGAAGTAAGATGACAGAGACAAATTGTTTGCTCAAGGGACCCTCGGCAGTCATTCCGTTCAGCGACGAGACTAGGAATTCCGCAGTAACGCCAACAACCTGATTGGATGGATGAGTATAGCTCTGGTGTCTTTCTGCTAAATTAAACGACATACAGCAGTGGTGCCAATAAGGAGAGCCACCGCAGCGATAGGTCCTATCTTTGATTCGTCCTTTTCGTCATCTTCTGCTTGAGGTGTAAGTTCAGCTTCGGTCTCAACAGCATTATTGTTGCCTTCGGAATTCTGGGACAGCATCATTGAATAGGCTAGATACGATGCATAAACTTTGTGATTACGAAAGTCAGTTCAAGATTTCACTGAAAGGAAATCGAGTCTCACCTAAAATAGACACAATGGCAGACTTGGTTGAAAGAAGTCGGTTAGCTGGAGCTATTTTTGAAATAGTCCAATGATACTCACTGCTCGACTAAAGATGTGAAGTGTATTCCCTACATGACTCAAATCCACGTTTGCATTGAGACTTTGCAGAAGGTACGAAATTGTAGGAAATAGAATGGAACAGCATGCGAACACCAGGAGCGCAGACTGTAACTGAGATTCCTCTTGGTCGCATAAGAGTGTCAATGATGATCGGAAGTGTGTAAGTATCGGGGTAGACGAGCGTATGAGAGAAACATTATACGCACCGCTCGAAAAATTTTGAACGCCGTTCCGCAGACCACCAGCAATAAGGGCCATACCGGTGACTAGCACTGGTTAAAATGTTGGATGAGAATGGCAGAATCATGGATATGAGGTATTCACGTACGGAGGTTACTGAAAACCGAACCGACGACTGTATATGTTCCATCATATGATGAGTAAACGAGATCTGTGTGTAAAGCAGTTGAGACAACGTACGAGATGATTGGACTACTTCTAATTCGCATTTCGTCAAAGCTATGATAGCGACGATGAGCTCGACACTAGCGAGAAGTTGGTAAGAGGGCAAGGGCAAATCAAGTCTTCAAGTTTACTTACGCATTTCCCTGAAATGGAGTCTAATGAATTCTATTACAAAGGATAAGAAAAGAAAGAGCTTACAAAAGAGACATTCAACAATGCTGCAATGTTCTCGCCAGAGCTGATAGTGAGCTGGTCCGTAGCATAGCCCAAGATCTACAACGTAGCAAAGATCGAAGGAATCAGTCTATCAGCTGTGTCGTTACGCAGAATTAAAGGTAAGGAGGTGAACCTACATAAGCTTGCAAAAGAAGCGCTAGAAAGGCGGCTGGCACCATTTTCAGCTCCAATAATCAAAGAAGCAATTGACAGAGACACTCACAAACGAAGACAGCAGTGGGCGATCTGTCTCCCAAAACAAATTGCAAAACCCACTTCGAAACAGTGGTTAGTCACCACAAGTTTATGAGGAGTTTATAACTCATAGATAAGACCGTCAAGGCCAACGCGGCAAGAGAAACTTGAACGTGATAAAGGCTTTAGTCGAGAGCCAAATCAGAATATAGTTCAGAATATGGTGATACATACATGATAGCCAGAACGGAGAGATTGGGTGGACTGATTCCCAAATACAAAGCAAATAAGCCTTTCCTTTGGTGTAAATGGGTTTCGAGAATATCCGGCGAACCCTCTCAGTAACACCGAGAAGTTCTTCAGAAGGTTTAGTTAGTACTTCGAGAAATGCTCACGCGTGATGAAAGAATTCACCGATGGGACGGAGGTCTGAGGGGCTATGGTTTGACATCGTCGACGTGTTCACGAGAAGCTGGATGGAGGAGGTATGGAGGAGGTATGAGTGCTGGATGCAGGACGGACTTGCGACCTTGGTTAAGTACTTCCGTCCTGCATCCAGTACTTACCCGTCATACAGCTTTTACACAAAAAGCTGTGTTGACCCTTTCATTCGGGGTGACCGGCCAGTATCTGCCACGCGAAGCGATGGCCTTCTTCTTTGATGTAATTAACATTAATTTTGCTAATAACGCGGAGTTTTTGACGTGTTAGAAATTGTAAAAAACTAAAGCCCGTGATCATTGAGAAACCAATCGCTCGGTTTCCCAACACTATTAGTTTGAGCAGTCTCAGTGACCATAGGATAGATTGGATAAGTGCAGGACCTTTGACATTGTCCGCTATACCGAAATAAGCCGTCAACAAGCCGTTGACCAGCCGTTGACCGAAATGTTATTACTGTCTCTGTCACTCTTTGATCCTGGAAATCTGGATCAGCGAGATCATATGGATCCAGATGAACCCGGTCAGCACTGGGTGAGAATTTTTTTTAGATGCGCCGTATGGTGTCCGGTAACCATACTGCCCCACCGAATTACATAACATTTATCACAATTTCTTTTTTTTTTTTTTTTTTGGAGTAACGTTATGTACTCGCACCGCACTGACAAAGTCAGTTTATCACAATTTCTGACACGCACTTTTTGGACCCCTCCGGTCAGAAATGTTATTAACTTTCGGTTTAAATAAACCAAGGAATGTACCCACGCATGCATCACTCACCTTTGGAAGCATTCAGAATTTTATTGGAGAAGTCCGAGGAGCTGTTTTTTCAATCGGAGAATATGTATTGGAGTAAACCCATCCCGGGCCGTCCCGGCATTCCTGCTATGGGAACGTAATACACTGACGGCCAAAAATGATTTCACCCCCCAAAAAAGGAAACATCTCCGAGAAATCCATTTCTGGGATACTTCAAGCTGCTGGCATTATTGAGGGTCATATACTTGTCTTGCCCAGAGCAGTCAGAATGAAGGGGAAATCACCCAAACAGAGGGATTCTGTTGTGCCGACACTGTGATCGGGCTCGGATCTTTTACCATATTTGGTAGGGGGTGAAATCATTTTTGGCCGTCAGACTTCAGTGTATGAACATATATGTATATGGAGATAAGCCTAAGTATGTACATAGCAAAAGCTGACCGGAGCTAGGTCGATTGCTACGGCTCATGGTCTATTTTGCGTAGTCTCGCTTAGTATTTGCGATCAACAATCCACAAGACCGCAACAACCCGGCACCTGCCCAATTTGTCTGAGTTTGAAAGACACCACAATACTGAAGATATGCCGGGCGAGCATTTGGATACTCAGACCGCTGTCATAAATGGGAGACACTCCCTACATGTACAGCATGTACCTGCTGCACTATCGTACAATTGCACATCGCGATGTGGGTCGTTGTGCAATCCTACCGAACATCCCAACTTTAGACTCCAAAAGTTAAGAGGACCATGCGGTCCCGGGTCCCCGGTCGAAAGATCTTTACCGGATGATATCCGACCATACGCGAACCAAGGGATTTCTACTGAAAAAAATACTCTACGAATTCGGTAGGACTATTGTCAAGGAGAAAGAAAAAACAGTTCGCCGCTTTTCCCGATTGATAGTATGTAATTTCAAAGTAATTGGGAAGCCAATGGAAGTTCTTCAAAACTAAAAAGGGAAAGAACCATCGGGGAACTTCCCCTAATCTAGGCCTGGGTTAGAAATACAGGTGTTACTAACACCGTAATTTCTGACATGTTAATAACATTTCTGACCGGAGGGGTCCAAAAAGTGCGTGTCAGAAATTGTGATAAATGTTATGTAATGCGGTGGGGCAGTATGGTCACCTATGCCACGGGATCCGAAGCAAAATTAAGAGCCTGTTCGGTGTCACCCGGATCCGGGTACGGGTTGAGAACGGAAAGCACAGCCATTACCAGACAAAGTCGGACCCAGACTGCTGAATGTCTGTCACATGTGACACAGATAGTGACAAATATTGTAGATACATCGATTGTATTGCGCATTGTCTCACGCACAATCCGCACATGTCAGGTGACTTTTTGTGACATGGCAAATTTTGGGACGAGAAAACTAATAGCACCTTGTAATGGCAATTAATAAAAAGTTCCAGCCTGCAGAACTCTTGTTTTGACTTGGAAATGAATTTGTGCGCGGTTTTTTTGTGTAATAAGTGAGGATATCAAAGGCCATTAATTTTTGAAAGTTCAGTAACGCGCTCTGCAGCTCGCGCTATGGTCACACATGTAAAAAATCACCTGACGTGTGCGGATCGTGCGTGAGCCTGCGTGACAACCGCGTCTAGTGGTTACCGAACGCTCCGGATCCGGGTCATTTGTGCCTGATGGGCGGAAACGGGCCTGGTTTTGAATTTGGCTGATCTCGTACTACCCAGACGAACCCGGAGCCGGGTGACACCGAACAGGCTCTAAATCGCGGAAACTTGCCGTTATTTTTGATTACCGCGCACATTTATGTCATTTTTGACCTCCGCAACGCCTTTATGCTCTCTTTGAGGATTTCCGCCGTATCTCCTTCGGAATGTTTCCTAGTGTAAGATAGATGGGATATGCCGATTTGTTGCGGAAGACTGTAACTTGGGTCTTGTCAGACGACATCAGGAAAACCTCAGATCGTGGATTTTGCAATATGTTGGTAAAATAGTGCGAAATCAATCCAATATGACAGTGTTTCAAAATATTACAGAATGTGTCGGTCCCCCTCACACATGTTACAAATATAATGCATTATGTTGCCGCAATATTCTTATATAAAGAGCAAGTTTTTTACTTTTCCCTGTGTCGGTATGGGGTCTCTCAGGTATATCACATCACTGAAAGCGCAGATAGATATTATAACACACATATATAGATTTAAGTAGTATGGAATGTACTAGAACAAATACGGGGAGTACACATTCATACATGATACCGCAACGTAAGACTACTCCATGCCGTCGAAATCAATTTGAGGCAGTTTAGAGGGCTTGGCGGAAGCGGAAGGACGACTGAAACGATATGTATTAATAAAATCTCGAGACATTGCAATCATCCTTACCCATTAGCCTGACGGTAGAGATATGCCATAAGATTGTGGTACTTCTCCTTTCCAGATCTATCCGGTTTCAAAATCTGCGTATCAATAAGCGCGATATGTTTGTCATACTCCTCTTGCATGTCTGCTGCAGAGAAATCCTCGTCCTCTTGGTTGCCCGAGGTCCATTCCTTCAATGCCGCAAAGATCTATATAAAATGAGTGCCTAAAACGAAACATGAAACAGATGTAACTTACTGCTACACCGGCAAGAGCAAGCATTGGCTTGGGAATCTCTTTTGAGGTATCAATAGAACTGATCGAGCCAAAGTTTGCGTCGTAACGTCGACCAATTGCCTTTTTGCCTTTGAAAAAGGCTTTTTGAAGAACATCAATGACAGCGGGGTGTCTATAAGGCTCATTGCTGCGCCAAGTGAGAGTATCTGTGGGCTATGTACTCGGAAATTTAATGAGTAGACAACATGATAAGCTGAATGACTCACTTTGGACAGGGGGAAAATGTACACCAAACTATCGAGAAGGTCATTAACCAATTTTTTTCGTTCCTCAACAGAGATGCTCAATAGTTCATAGCGACTGGGAACTACTGCCTGAGCGACCACTTTGACTTGACTGCGCATATGACAAACCCGACCAAAGATCTGATACAAAATAATCAATATATGCCCAAAAGAAGCTTAGCAACTTACATAGTTAATTAAATGCTTTCGATATTCATTATCACGGTCCGCTCGATATAGAACTTGTTGGCTGCTCAGAGTGGTACAAGCCGTAGAGAACCCTAGGTTGCACATGCGAAGCTGCTCCGTTCCTTCGACAAAAGAATTCTTGAGTAAGAAAAGACCGAGCGTAATGGTAATGGCCTCATTGAGAATGATTTGGAGTGGTTCTGGTTGTACACGTTTTGAGATCATGCGTTGGCCATCGGGGTAGACCATATGGGTCTCGACAGGCCAACCTTTGTTTCGGGCCTTCCTGCTGTTGGTAGTGGGAGTGACTTCGGGTTTGTTCACTACCAGGGATGGACGCTAGAGAGTAGAGATAATTCAGTTAGTATGACAGTATAAAAGATAAATTAAATGTACTTGCCTCGGCCTCGTATTTGAGATCCTGCCTTTTTTTCTGGAGTAAGATAAACAATAAGTCACCAATTATATATTACAGACTCCGTCTTAAAAGAAAATTCTAACCTGCTTGCCAACCAGTGAGACCTCCGAGTCGGGCTCATCATTCTCATGGTCTGAGTCCTCAGGAGGGATAAGACTCAGATCAAACATGCTTGAGGCATCAGATTCTGGTTCTAGTTCATCCACATTAACGATAGCTGGTGGGTCTTGAGGAAGAATAACTGCGTTGTTGTCACTGTCGTCAACGTAGGCAACTAGCACAAGATATGTGTCATTGAGTCATGAGGTCATGTGATACTCAACCTACCTGACATTGGACGGCGTGGTTTGGCCTTTCTACCAACCACTTGAGTGCGCTATGGAACTCAAGGTGAGTACAAACTTCAATATAAGAACATGAAGGCTTACTTCCTTTGCCATATCATCTTCATCCATGGAGGAGTAGGTTTCTCCGTCATCCATTAATGCCTCCTGGTCACTTTCTTGAACCTCAGGCTCCTCTGAGTCAAATTGGTCCGCAACCAGGCCTTCGTCACTACTGGCGGCAGGTCCATCTTCATCCGAGTTCTCGGCACTTGGAAGCTCCTGTACAAAAGATGCAGATGAAGCTTTTCTCCTGGAAGATTTACGACGAGCTACCAAGGACGGTAAGAAATTGGGATGACTAACAGATAGTAAAAATACTGACCAGTTTGTTTTTCTACAGTGGCAGGTGGGACCGACTGAGGCGTTGGCTTGGTATTCTTGCTTCTGGAGCGGGTCGAGGGACCTTCTGGAATCTTCTAGTGTCAGTTGGTTTATGAGCTTTTATAATCACCGACCTTTATTGTTTTCCTTCAACGCTACCGGTTGCCTTAGTTTTTTGGCGGGTGGATTACTTTCTGGGTTGAATGGTGCTGTCCGCTTCCCGTTGGCTGCAAGCCAAACAAGAATGATTGTGAGTTGGTGACAGGCTGCTCTTAAATCTCGGAAAGTATGCTCACCTTTATTCTGAAGGGCATTTGTTTTTGTGTTGCGTGAAGGGCCTTGACGTGGCAGATTGGTGAGCTTTATTTTTTCACAGTAGAGTTTAAATCTACTTACGAGCTTCCATATCCTTCTCAGGCTGAGCAGCGGTTGCTAGAGATGGGCTAGACGGCTCTGTACCCAGAAGAGCTGCAAGGGATTGGCTGGCGCGGGCTTTCGAAGACATGGTGGTGATTGAAGAGGAGTTTGTACCTGGATGGGGTAGTGGATATGAGCGGAGTTGAAGTACGTCGGTAAATCTTTTCATGAGTTGAGAGTCGGAGTTGTTGCATCTGATGACCCTGTCTTTTCATCTACTATCAGGCTCTGTAATCTCCAACCTCGCTCGACTCCTGCGCTTTTTTGAAGTTGAACATAACCCCGACCAATCTCATGCCAACTTTCTGTGAAGGATGCAACAAAACTTTCTCGAACTCGGGCGGTGCCTTTCTCCAGCATATCCGGAGGTCTACAAATCCACGTTGCCAAGCGTTCGGGAAACAGGCACAGACTGGTTCACCAGCGGGTAGTGATGCCATTTTGGACATGCTAGTGGGTACGCTGGGTCCAATGCTGAATGATGAGCGAGAGAAGACGGGCTCGCCAATGGTTATCGACCCAAGCGGTGACTATTTTGGCTCATACAATGACTTGGATCCTTTGGAAGACGTTACCCCTGGGCCTTCAAGTATTCATACCAGACCATGCGGTGCAGAGTCGGACAGTGACAGTGGGTCAGGTTCGGACACGGTGACGGACTACGAGGATGGATGGGAGCCGGAAATAGACACTGAGGGTAGTGATGCTTCCTCCCGTTCACCATCACCCATCCTTGTTTCCTACGAATTCCCTGAAGATCCCGTTGTAATCCCTCCCTGCCAACCATTACCTCCTCTCCCAGACAATTTCCGTAAACCCCATATCAAACTCTATCCAGACACACGAGCGGGTGCACCACTATTGACTCAGTCAGAGTTCCTTGATGGTCACCGTCAGTATGAGCAACAAATTGGTCAAAAAACGAATATCTGGGCTCCGTTTACATCAGAAATTGACTGGAGGTTAGCAAAGTGGGCTAAAACACGAGGTCCAAGCTCTTCTGCGTTTACTGAGCTACTGGAGATTCACGGGGTGAGTCTATCTAAGTTATTGGAAGAAAATGATTCTCATATCCTTAAACTCTGCTTGAACAGGTTGCTGACAAACTTGGTCTTTCCTACCGAAACGTGAAGGAGCTTGACAAAATTATCGACAAGCACCTTCCGAGTTGGCCTCAGTTTCAGCGTCAAGAAGTCGTTGTACAGGGGCAGGTTTTCGAGATTTACTTCCGAGATATACTTCAATGTGTGAAGACGTTATACGGAGATGCCAACTTCGCCCCATATCTCAAATTTGCCCCGGAGCGTCACTTTGAAGACCACACCTGTGCGGAACAACTCTATCATGATATGCACACAGGTCAATGGTGGTGGTCCACACAGGTGAGTTATTCTATGATTAACTTCGGCTTTTGTTGTCTGAAACCTGTTTTGTGTGAAAACAGGAAAAACTCGACAAAAATGCCGGACGGGGACGTACTATTGTCCCTCTAATTATTTCGTCTGACAAGACGCAGGTCACTGTTTTTCGGAATAAGACCGCCTATCCCGTCTACCTTACAATCGGAAACATTCCCAAGGAAATCCGCCGTAAACCATCCAAACACGCATATATTCTTCTCGGCTACCTTCCAACCACCAGCCTCGAGCACATCAAGAGTGCAACCTCTCGACGCCGTTCCCTCACCAATCTCTTTCATACTTGCATGCGGCATATTATGCAACCAATCGAGCGGCCTGGTGCTCATGGGATTGTAATGACAAGTGGTGACGGTATCGAGCGCGTTACCCATCCAATCTTTGCTGTTTACATTGGTGATTATCCTGAGCAAGTGCTTGTAACTTGTTGTGTATCGGGTCACTGTCCACGCTGCACTATACCTCGACAACGTGTCGGTGAGAACACTGAACCTCATCCACTACGTAATCTACGTTCTATTCTCGAAGCGCTGCAGATGGTTGACCAAGGAGCCTCTGTGTTTGTCAAGGCATGCCGAGAGGCTGGTATCAAACCTGTTTTCCAGCCCTTTTGGGCTAATCTTCCATACTCAAATGTCTATATGGCAATTACACCAGATCTCCTGCATCAACTTTACCAAGGCGTCTTCAAGCACCTCAAGGCCTGGGTTTTACAGGCCTATGGTGCACACGAGATTGATGCCCGGTGCCGTCGCCTTCCCCCCAATCATAACATTCGGCTCTTCATGAAAGGTATATCCACTCTCAGCCGAGTCAGTGGTCAAGAGCACGGTCAAATGTCTCATTTTCTACTGGGGTTAATTGCTGATGCTCCACTTCCCGGTGGAATGTCAAATGTCCGTCTCCTTCGTTGTCTTCGCGGCCTGCTAGATTTCCTTTTTCTTTCACAATATCCAGTCCACTCTACCCTGTCATTGAAGTACCTTGCCAACGCTCTTGAGCGCTTTCATGCGAGTAAACAAATCTTCATTGACTTGGGAATTCGTACTGATTTCGGCATTCCAAAAATACATTTCATGAATCATTACGTCGAGTCTGTCCACCTTTTCGGCACCTTCGACAACTTCAATACCGAGTATACAGAACGGCTACATATCGATTTGGCAAAGGACGCATACCGCTCGACTAACCGCAAGGACGAGTATTCGCAGATGACAAAATGGTTGGAAAGGAAGGAGAAGATCTTGAAGCATGAGTCATATATGCAATGGGTGCATTCCGGAAGCCATCCTCCACTTCGGTCGCATTGGATCCCTCCAGGTTTTAACACTGCACGGACTTTGAAAATGACAAAGCATCCTTCTCGTAGTTCCGTTACTATACAGGATCTGATAACCGAGTACGGTGCTACATTCTTTCGTGCAGCACTGTCGAGATTTGTGGTGCAATTGAGGAACCCTGCCCTTTCTGGCCAAAGGCTAGAGACCGCCAGTGACTCCCTTTTTTTGGGTTTTTCTCGGGTCTCCGTCTATCATCGCATCAAGTTTCTCAAACATGACATATTTAGTAATGCCTCTTCCACAGCCGATTCCATTCATTCTCAACCTGCTCGTAAAGATAAACATGGCCGTCCTATTGCTGCGCGCTTTGACACCGCTCTTGTTCAGGTTAAAGACTCTGGTTCGACGAAGTTGGACATTGTTCATGGTATGTAACATTCAAATGATGATTCAACTTCTTATATATATGAATCTATATTCACAGACACTAGAGTTGGACAAGTTCGTGTGGTATTCTCTTTGCCTGAGAAAGCTGCGGATTCCCTTTTCGATGGTATACCACATCAGGACCGGGTAAAGCACTTAGCTTATATTGAGTGGTTTACTCCTTTCTCGATACGTCCTGATGGAAACCATGGTCTTTATAAGGTGTCACGAAGTCATGTTGATGGAGGGCGGCTCGCAAGTGTTGTAGATATTCGGAGATTGATAAGGAGTGTTCATCTACTCCCCAAGTTTGGCCGTGTAGCAAATCGGGAGTGGATGAGTAGCACAGTCTTGGATCTTTGCCCGTCGTTCTTTGTTAGTCGTTCTTTGTTAATTCAGATAGTGACACTCATATGTATCAACTCTTTGCAAACGGGTAGTGTATAATGTATTGTTTGATATTCATAAGTATATAAAAATCTTGCAACATGTAACCTAAATATTTTCTCAGTATTGCGGGTCCAGTGAAATATTGCAATATTTTGCCCAAATGCACGATTTGAGGTTTTCCTGATGAAGTGTAGTTTGTCACTCTTAAGCTTCGTTCCCAGGGTAATACTATGATTATTCTACAGAATTCACATCTGTATTGAATGAGGAAGTACTATGTCTAAGGTGCCTATCTCAGTGGATAGATGGTGGCGATTATGGGTGCCTGATTGACTTTTATTCATACACAAGTAGTATATATCCAAGTGTACATGGCTGTATTGAATTCTGTATATGCCAGAATGCAAATAAGAATAGAATGGCCTGGGAAAGAGAGCAAAAAATGCCGTCGAGATGATATGCAGTCAGTAATTAATAAAGTTTAACTATGATTTGTTGTATAATTTACACCAAGTCAGACTGGCACTGAAAATGCGACGCATTTTGAGAAGAAAAAAGTCAGGAGGGCTTCACTTGTGTATATCTGGGAATGTGTAATGTTACACAGGTAAATGTACAAGGGTGTTAAGTAAAATTTACCGGTACATAGGTACCGGAGAAATGATAATCAGGTACCGGTAGATCCACCGACAACTAGCGGTGAGCTGACGGTGAACTAAGTAAACAATCCAATCATAGTGCCTCGTAGTGCTTCGTGGTAATGCTATCTACTATATATCTACAAACGACCCATTCATAGTGCTTTGTAGTAATGCTATCTACTGTATATCTATTGTAAAGTGCCCGGCGAAGAGAAACGCATCTTGCCCACATGTAAGTAGAGGAAATCTGACGAAAAAGGAGTCAATCAAAGGCATACAGCAGTACAATATCTGGCCACGTACCTGCTCGGCGACCCAAAGCACGACGCATCATCTCTCAAACCCGTGTTTCTGACGAGAAAAGGAATTAGTCAAAAGCATACAGCAATACGATAACTCCCATCGTACCAGCTCAGCGACCCGATGCGCAACACACCATCTCAAAACCGTGGTTCTGCACTGAGGTCGGCCATGAGGATTTTGAAGAGCAGGATCTGACAAAAAAAGGAGTCAATCAAAGACATACAGCAGGACAATGTCTGGCTACATACCAGCTGGGCGACCCATCACTAGCAGTCAATAAAAGGCATACAGCAGGACAGTGTCCACTGTCTGTCTGGCTATGTACCAGCTCGGGACCCATTGCCACCACTCCTTACCTTGCTTTCGTGACTCCAGACTGCACCATTTGTGGGACTCAGACCCACCGTACACTCGCCATGCATCGCAGAAAGATGATGTGAAAGCAGTAGACGTGGAGGTAACGAATCAAAAAAAATTAATAAGCTAACTCACACTTCTGTTGGAACCAGGCGTGCCTTACCGGTCAGCTCTCCGGTCAGCTCTCCAAACTAGGGCTCCTACTGGATCGGATTCGGTCGGATTCGGATGGCATCTGCTCAGATGGTGAGTTGCCTTGAGGTCAATCCGCATCTGCGGATGGTAATCTGACGGATTGCCAGATGATCCGACGGATTTGGTACTACTCTGCCGAAACTGAGCAGAGACCCTTGCGAGGTCCATTTTTAATTCTCATTTTGTCCCGTTGATAGTTTTAAAACCTTTTATGTTTAAAAATATACTTATGCCTATGTACATAAGTACATTCCGAGGCCTGAGTCGGGTCATGACCATACTACAGTACTGTGCCTAATATAACTAAGTTTATCTAACCCTAATTAGTGAAAGAGATGTCTTGCAAATCATTTTTGTTGATCAACTTTAGTTTCCAGAGACCTGTTTACCTTAGGAAAGCCCAAGAGGTACTCTAAATGCGTGAATTTCTCACTAAATAAGTGATTCCCACCCCCCATTCCATCCACCGTTTATCGTTGGATTGTCAGATAGAAATCCGTCAGTTGGAGGAGGTCAAAATGGCTCATCTGCCATCCGAATCCAAGACACAATCGGCGGATGATTGCCGGATTATCCGATCCGGTAGGAGCCCTACTCCGAACAGCTCGTCAGCTCACTCGTCAGCTTCTCTGTCAACTACCCACCAGCCTTCCTGAGCTTACCTGTCAGCTTACTCGTCAGCTTACCCATCAGCTCACTCGTCAGCTTCTCTGTCAAGAACCCACCAGCCTTCCCAAGCTTACCCGTCAGCTCACTGGTCAGCTCACCCACCAGCTTATCCGTCAACTACCCGCCAACTTTCCTATCTCTGTCAGCTCTCCCGTCAACTTACCTGTCTGCTTCTCCTTCTGTTTCTATGTCCAATGCTCCCTCCCTTAGCTTCCCCGTCTACTTCTTGTGTTAACTTTAGCCGCGGCGATCAGCTCACCGGTGAGCTTTTGCTTCGGAAGCCATCCTGTCTTGCCTTCTCTGTCAGCTCATCCCCAGCCCAGGCATGTCAGCATTTGTCGGCCAGTCATGCGTAGGTCTTTTGCCTTTACCCTCACCCACCCAACCCTATGCCATTGGACCCATCGGACTCAGCCCCCAGAACCCGGCGCAGAGCGCAACGCAGCCCTATGTAGTTGACTGGCCAGCTGAGGGAAGAGTTGACTGGACAGTTGAGGGAAAAGCTGACCAGTCAGCTGAAAAAAGCCGAAAAGCTGACCGGTCAGTTGAGGGCAAAGCTTACCAGTCAGTTGAGGAAAAAGCTGACCAGTGGTATGAGAGAAAGGTTGTCCCATCAGATGGCTGAGGAGTTCACCGGTCAGTTGATTGGAAGGCTGATCCATTGGTTGATTGGAGAGTTGACTGACCAAGATTGACCGATCAGCAGTGGCAAGCACCAGCTGTCGCGTCAGTTGTCCGGTGGTTTGAGACTTTGAGTAAAGGAGCTTGTTTGTTCAGGTCAGCTGAGGCCTACTACAGGTGAGGGGTAACCAAACGTCACGGTATACAATTGAGGCTGTTTGCCCACTCCGTCGAGACTGGTTTACTCGACAAGACACCTACCACATCGCTCTCAAGACGAAAATGCAACAGTCCATGGTTGGACTCGGACCTCATATCGACTGCGACGATGTGGACCTTACAAGATGAATTGCAGAGGTCTTCCGCCAGAAGGGACATGGAGGGTACATCCACAATGAAGTGAACAATGGTGACAAGGTGAACAAAAGCAACAACAACGTGAACCACCATGGGAATGAGGAGAAAGAGGAGGACGTGGGGGGAGGGCCACAGAGGCAAAGTCGGGGATCGGATGAAACGGATAATCTGTGAGGTCGGCTGTTGAGCTTGTTGGAGGATAGCGGTGGGTATGAGAGTTCCGGGCTTTAGCGACATGTCTATAACACCTCGTCGCAGCTGCCGCTGCCTTGTTATTCCGTTTTGCTGTCGGTCTGTTTGGTTCTGCTCTGTCAAATGATCAATCCAAGTCTACTCCAAGTCTAGTCTCGAGAATCCAGACTGACGTTTCACACTGAGTATATGTGTGAAAGTAGTCTGGTGTTAATCTCGCAGGCGTCGCGCCCATAGAAAATTATTAGCTAATCCCGCGTTCTCACGGCAGCTCTCACTGTCAATCTTTCTTACTCCGGAACGTACTTGCAAACTTTTTCAGTTATATAACTAAGGAATAGCACGGGGTTGACGGGAACCACAGGAATACAGGAACGGGAGAGGCGGGGACGGGTACAGGGGAGCACTTTTGGTCCCAAACCAACCCCGTACCCGTTGCACGGGGTTCCCGTTCCCGCATGACGGGATTTGCTTACATATAGAGGCGCATCAAACAACTGTATAGTTCTTGCACTGCCGACTCTGCATCGGTTTTTTGGCTATATATAGAAACCAACTTGCGCTATCCACAAAAAAAAATTATATTACCCAAACATGCCTCCCCGACAAGACGAGCCCGTTGACCCCAAGCTTCAACCAAAAGATAACAAGCGCAAAGCTGTCCCTTCTGCAAGAGCTAGCGGTGACAACCCAATTGAGGCAGCTCTCCCATCAAAAAAATTCAAAACTACAGTCCGTTACAAGTAGCTTCAATCAAACACCGTAACGCTGACATTTTCATTAGGAAAAAAACAAGTCCGACATATCAGAAGGCGAACCAGACAATGAGAACTCTCACAAGGCAAGTACAATAGTACGTGAATTGGTGTACATGACTAATAGTTAAATAGGCCAAGAAATCAAAAAAAGCGCCAAAAAAAGCGACAAAAAAAGCGACAAGGCCTACCCCTGAAAATAAGTCCAAGTCCTCTAAGGTGAGCCGTATTTTCTCTCTAGTTGATAAGTATTCTTAAATGTGTTGTACAGAACAAAAATGCGACAGGGTCTGACATTGAGGATAGTGCTGGGTCAGTTATTGAAGTAAACGACAGTAGCTCAGAAGCGGAGACTTCGAGTGAGGAAGATGAGGTCACAGAGGAATCCGATGAGGCTGAACTTGGTGCGTGAACTAAGTTAAATATCATTTCAATACATTTCTCATCAATTATGACAGCACGTAAGATGAAGACCTGGAACACACCGGTTTATGCCTTTTTTGACCCTGTTCTGTCTATTGAGTATGTCAACAGACGGAAGTGTCAAGTCTTCAAATGTAGCGGAACATCGTGTCGAAAGCAAATACGTCGATTTCAAGACACCGGGGATGCCAATGCAACAAAAGGGCTGTGAGATCATGTAAAATCATGTAAATGCTGGGGGGCAGCTGTACTCAAAAGTATCAAAGACCTCAAGGGTACAGATGCGAGGAAGGCCGTAAGCACGTACTTGAAGCAGGGCACTATTACAGCTGCGTTTAAGAGGGAGAATAAGGGGGTTGTAACATATTCTCATCGACAACATACAAGAACTGAGACTCGGTATGATCTTTTTTTAATGAAATAAACTTATTGATGGCAGCATTTCTATTCTCTAGGGCTGAAATAGTTCGATGGGTAGCGGAAAGCTCGAGACCCTATGCCATTGTTAAGGATCGAGGTTTTCAATGTCTCATGAAGACAGGCAGGCCTGGATACTACCTACCTCATCCGACTACTGTCTCTCGTGATGTAAAGATGGTGTTTGCCAAGACAAGAAGGCGTGTCGCACAATGGTTACAGGTGATTAACTTTGTTGCTATCGAAAACAATTAACAATGTTTCTTGTGTCCGTATGATAGAACTATGATGGGAAACTTAATTTTGCAACTGATGCTTGGACTTCTCCGAACCATCGTGCATACATTGCAGTTTCCATACATCTAGAACGAGAGGGTGTACCACTGAGTTTTCTCTTGGATTTTATTGAAGTTGCAAAGGTATATTTTACCTCAGAAAAATGCGTACTACATGCTACTGATCAAATGTCATAGTCTCATAGTGGTGCAAACCTTGCAGATGCCTTCGCTGGTGTCCTTGAAGAATTTGGTATCCATGATAAAGTAGGCATTTCAATTTATTGTTAAGTTTGGTTGGACCTTATGTGCCATATACAGGTCCTTAGTATCACTTGCGACAATGCTTCATCTAACGACACCATGATTGATATTCTTAAAAGCAGATTACCAGATTTTATGGGGGATGATGACCAGACTCGTTGTTTTAATCATATCGTAAGTTTGACAGGGAAGAGTCTGACAAAGCTTTTCGATGTCAAGGCATCAGCAAAAAAGAAGGAGAATATGAATGATTTGGAACTTGCACTGATGGAGTTGGCTGATGGGCTCGATATCGAGGATTTGCAAACTCAATTACAGCACACAGCAAACGGAGATTCAGATGATGAGTCGGACCTAATTGTGGACATGCTGGATGACTTCGGTGATGCAGAAAAGGAAGAGTTGAAAAGTCATATTTTACCTGTACAACAGGTTATTGTCAAGGCACGTCCGAGTCAATTTTTTTTGGGAAAGAATACTTATTGAGTGGCACCTTATGTGATAGCTCCGCAAGATCTCATTCAAAACTATCAATTCATCGACAATTTTGCTTCCTCAGGGGTACAGTGTTCTCGAAGAGCTCAAATTGACTCAGACAGTCATTCCACGAGATGTCAGCACCCGTTGGAACTCCACTTGTGACATGTTGGATTATTGCTGTAATCATAAAAAGGCAGTACGTTTATACACACAGGAGGATGCTGATAATGCGTTGTCTGTCTATGCGCTGAGTAAAAAAGAGTGGAAGATTGCGGAGCAGTTACGAGAGGTTCTGTCTGTGTGTGACTTTTTCATTGGGATCGTTCTTGAGACTTCTAACTATTGACCTGCCTTTTTTTCCACAGCTCCTCAAGGATGCAACATTATTTTTCTCCCGCTCGACTCCAAGCCTTGCTACAGTGATCCCTTTGATGGATTACATCAATAGCGAGTTTGACAAGATGTTTATCGACACTGATCTTGATCCGGCCATCCGAGCTGCTGTTTCTCTTGCTAAAGCAACTATTAACAAGTACCATAACAAGACTTCTGATGTCTATCAGATTGCGATGGGTAATGTTTCACTTTTTTTTCAGACTCAATACTGATTAATATTATTTGAACAAAGTTTTACACCCTCGACACAAGCTCAATTATTTCAAGTCACAGGGCTGGAGTAAAACATTGATACGAAGCCTTAGGAACACTATCAGGTCAAGGTTTGATGATGTATATAGGAGTAATGCGGAAATGGAAAAGGGTGAGACAGCCATGGAAGTTGATACAAATAAAGGTACTCCCCAAGTGCATATGTTTCACTATTTTACACTGGAAAACTACTTAAGAAATGTATAAATTTTAGAATCGATTTGACAATCTTCCTGCCCTTGCACCTCCCAAAGCTCTACACCTTCGTGATGAGCTAGATCTGTACCTTGACAGTGATCCCGAATCTGTTGAAGATGTAATCAGTTGGTGGTATGCACGACGTCAAAGATTCCCATGTCTATACCGCATGGCTCTCGATTATTTAACTATTCCTGGTGAGCTAGCCATATATTGATTCAATTTTGACATTTGACTAAGTTTAATGTAGCTACTTCGACTGACGTCGAACGCATATTCAGCCGGGGCCGACTCACGCTATCTTATGTACAAAATAGGCTCTCAGCACAATCCATGCGTGCCCTCATGTGCCTAGGTCAGTGGAGCTTACTTGGTCTGATTCACGATGATGATGTCAAGGCCGTGGCTTTGATGAATGAAGTCCCATTGGAAGAGGGTGACGAAGATGGGGATGTAGAAATGCCAAAAGGCTGGGATTGTATTTCTAGTGACATTGACAGTGCTCAGTAGATCTATCCATACATTTCCCATGGTATAAACAAGTCCCCGTATCCCGCGGGTTTTTTAATATCCCGTATTATCCTGTTTACTTCCCCGCCCCCGTCAGTACGGGTACGGGAACTCACGGGAGCGGGCACGGGTTCGAAAAATTTCCCCGTGGGGTTCCCGTGCTATTCCTTATATATAACTTATTTACTGACAGGTCAATATTATAATACTAGCGGAAAGTGCTTTTGTCGGTATCACAACTATTACAACTGGATGATCCTGCCAGTGTACAATGAAAGAAGGATAAGAGTGGCTCTGATTTTCAGACAGTTCTGGGTGCATGGGTGTGGGTACAATGTAAAGTGCTGATTTTCTTCAATAGAAAATGCATTGAAAAATGCATTGAAAGTGTGTCGGACAAGAAATGCATGGTAAAAAGGTAAACTACACTATGGTAAGAAGTAAAGCGCGCGTTTGTGGCAGTGCCTCTCAGATTATCTAATAATTTTTTACTGCTGTTCCACGTATGAGATAACCATAAGACTACTCCAAGTCTGCTACCTGAATGTGTGCTATGTCAAATTGTTTTGTTGCGTAGTATCCTATGTCTGTATATAGCTACAATTGAAAAAGAAAATAGGATACATATCATATTGTATTACATCCACATCACTGTCAGTTCTGCTAACTAGTGATGTCAGGACTCAGCTCTGACTCACTTCGGCTCGACTCGGCAAAAAAGTCATTTAAATCGACTCGACTCCGACTCGAGTCAATTGGAGTCAGTCAAAAATGGCTTTCTCAAGGAAGGAGGGAGAAAAAGTGCTAAAAGTAAGTATAATAGCTTATAACAAGTTGATATAGTGAGTAAAGTTAATAAAAACAAGCACTTACTTTGAACAATGGCTGAAATGTGAAGTTCGGTCATGAAAAAGCCGTGAGAATCTGGTTATGACAGGGTCATACCAATCTCGAAAATTTTTCCGAATACATTTCTATCTACTTGCTTCAGCTTTAATTACTTTTTTGAAGTCATTGGGTATATTTTAAAGTGCACTGAGCTGTTTTAATCTCTGAAATTCCAGTGAAATTCCAGTCTATTTGGAACAAAATTCACGCTCGACTCCAAATGACTCTGCCGACTTGAGTCACGAGTCAAGCCGCGACTCAAAAACCGGCTCGACTCGGCGACTAGCCGGAGCGGAGTCGAGTCGCATGCAACACTACTGCTACCAGAAATCCAGTGACGCTCAACATGTTTAGGTTATACTCCTCAGCTCAAGGGTACACAAATCATCCCGAAATACAAACGTACGCATGTAAAGAACATAGTGCCAAAGGTTCGAAGTCTGGTAGGGCACATTAGTTGACCGTTAGCTGACGGTAGATCTACCGGTAGCTGACGATCATTTCTCCGGTAGAATGTACCGGGGAATTTTACTTAACGGGGTGAATGTACCGCAGAGAAGGGGTGGCAAGGCCAAACTATGAGTTTCCGACAATATTCCAACACATCCCGCGATCATTCCTGTAATGAGGAGAAAGAACATAGATGACGATACGCTCAACAAGACGAACATGACGGCTGTTTTAGTCCAGTTCAAATTGCGCACTAAACCAGCTTCTCCCACATCCTTAATCACTGCAGAAAGCGTTGAGCTATGCAGTCCAGCCAAATGAGGGGACATCCCGCCCTCACATTGTTATGGTTTTGGATCTCGGCACAACACCTCATACTCTGTTCAGCGAGGCACCGACACAGAGAAAGTCGAGGTATGTGATACCTGGTCCACCAACGTCGATGGTTGTCACCCGCAGCTGCGCCGCTCCCAAGCTTATACACCCAAGCTACCTGATCAATGTACGCGGATGCTCTGATTCTATTTACAAAGTAATCCGAGAACAGGAGCGGGACATGTATAAGAGCTTACTCCGTAAAACTGCCCTCCTTGCGGATCATCCTCGACAAGACCCTCAGACCATTCAGGAGGTACGACAGCAGAGACCCTTTGTCTCTGAAGACAAGGCCAGTCATCATTGGAATGACATATATGACGATTTTCAATTACCGGAAGACAGTGCCATTGATCTGGATACAACAGCCTATAGTGTCGTAGGTGCAGTGGCAGAGGCCATGCTTCATCCTGAAGAAGAGGGAGGGGAAAACAGAACGGACGAAGAAGTGGAAGGTGAAGAGAGAATGGACAAAGAGACTGACGGAAGGGAGGACAGAATGGATGAAGAGGAGGAAGGGGAGCAGGGAATGGACGAAACGGAGCCATGAGTTACGGTTTCAGTTGTGCTAATTGTTCCTGGCCATGAGACTCAAGCTGACAAGGGGAAATGCACTCAGCTTCATATGGTCTGTCGTACGTAGAAAAGATCATGTGTAAGAAATTTAGTGTTCTTTCTTGGAATCCAGGAATTTGAAAAGCATCTAGTCATGCTTGTCCCAGTCCATGCTGAGGTATTAACATATTCGGCATCATCGCCTTCATCTGAAAGACCGAAAATCAACGACCTCGAATTTACCAGAGGCCTCGGCGGCGGCTTCTATTACTTAGGCCTTTTCAAGCTTTGTGTGGATATTGTCCAGGAACTCATGCTCGAGGACAAAAAGGCTGACTGTTCTCTCCTTTGTTCATCCCGACATCGTTGTTTGATTCAACGACAGTAACGACAGGTACTATTTCCATAGGCACATGTCACGGTTACTTCCACCTTCCAGCCAACTTCGACGCCGAGTCAGTGAAGTGAGAATTTAATTTTCATTTGTAACCACTATCGCAACGCTTTCATCATTGATAATCTGGATATCTCACCATGGTCCCTCCAACGAAATCCAATCCTTCAGTACTGTCCATACCTCCGTCCCGATTTGCCTCGTCATTTCGGCTTGACGAGGAGCAGACATACTCGCAAAGTGTACCAAAAGATTTCCATCGGCAATACCTTTCGACAAAGGCCTCGAAAAGTAGTCATTTCGTACAATTCTGCGAGTAGAAAAAAGTCAGAAAACAACCTAAAATTGCTCAGAGCAAGGCGTGGAACACGACCCACCGGAACGCTCTGGGATTCAGTCCCGCTACGTGTTGCATGTTTCGCGTCAGTTGTCCTTGCAAAAGCTGCAACCGCTTAGAAACAGCCTCGTCGACAGGCGTAAGAGACACTAGTGAACCGTTCGTAGCACCTAGAAAACTCGAAGTCAATGGACAAGACTGGGCAAACTATAAATCATCGGATGCGCACCGCACATAAGACGAGCTTGGGGAATCTCCTCGTTCGAATCCGTTCTATGAGCTATGAGGGCTGTTGTGCGGTACTCCGCCTGACTGTTGAACTCTGTTCGTAAAATGAGGTATCGGCCGTCACTGGTGGGATCTGTAAATACTAGTGGTGAGCAACTGCAACGATCATCATGAATAAAAGTTTGCGTCACTGACCAGTGGGGTTATAATCGTACATCCGGACAATACCCTCCTCGTCGTTGGTCAAAATAGTCATGTCGTCGTCCGTGAAGAAAAAGTCGGCATTAGTGACGCAGTTGTGTCGAAGGTCTTTGCCGAGCAAGACAAGTTTATAAGGATCCTCCTGCACGTAGGGGAAGGGGGATCAGACTCGATTAAATCCTGAAATGAGGAAAATTTGCAATGAACCTGAAATGCGACAAAGGACACACTCTTGACAGCATCCCCGATGAGCAAGAGGTTTTTAATTGTACGCAACGACGTAACTTATACTCCGACATCCATGAAAGCCACTCCGACAAGTCGCTCGTCCAAGTCAAAGGCTCTGACGAAGATCTACAAATGGCATTAGTGCAAGCGTAGGCGGAAAATTTTACAAAAACGCACTTTTTGACCCATTGACGATACTAGATATCCATTGAATGCACAGAGCGCCGTAACAGGACCTTTCGCATCGTCCCTACATCTTAGGCGAAGTTTGTACCATCGTTTGGGAGCGAGTGAGGGATCAGGGACAACTTCGACGATTTCGAAAATATACGTCTAACAGCGAAAATAGATGCGGTCAACCACCAACGACAAAGACAAGAGACAAGACGAGACTCACAGCTCCTTTAGTAGCCAAGTCCTCTCCTCGATTGATGGTCGTGCCAACCGCGATGAATTGCTTATTACCCGTCTCGGTTGACGATGTCTCGAGAGTCACAACAGTGACAGCGTTGACGACCTCATTGGTAGCAAACTCATACCTAAGAGAGCCCCCCCATCCAAATGTCAATAGACAGCTCAGACGACTAATATATTGACAAATCGACAACGCACCCGTCCATAGTTACCCACAAATCAGGCGAAATCAACTCCAAAGTCGAACATTCCGTCGTCGGGTCCGAAACGTTGCTCGCGTCCGGCTCCCAAACACGGTTGTTGTCCTCATCAAACAGTGCAAACTTGGCTTCAAGAGAAGCGGCAGCGACTATAAGGGACGTAGCGGGATCAAAGACGATGTTGGAGTATGCGCGTCCACGAGGAATGGATTTTTCGGGTAACGGTCCTTCCAGACGGAATTCTGGAATCCACTCGAGAAGTGATGGGCCCTGTGTACGGGTCAACGACAAATTTAAAGATTCACTTGTTCAGAAAGCAGAAACTACAATACATAGACCAAAGAAACACCCACCTCATCGGAATATACCAAAAAGTCGCCTTTGGAATCCCAAAGCGAACAAGGCGTGAAAGCATGCACGACCCCATGTCCGGATGGAAACATCCTCAACCCTCCTCTATCCGTACCGAGAACCCAACTCGGGTTTTCACCAGTGAAAAAGACACCGGTGTACGTCGAGTCCGAGAAAGTCGGTTTGGTGACAAAGGGTACAAACATCCTTAGGATCTTTTTCTGCTCCGCTAACGCGACAATCCCAGGACTATCATGTCGACTAAGAGAGAAGGTTTTTGAAATGATTTTGACAAACTTGACGTTGAGATGGGATGCTCGAGGAGTTTGAGGTGGTTCGGTGACAGATAGAGGGGAGTACGAGAGTGCTTGGTAGATGGCAAGTTGACCCGAACGAAGTAGGACCTAGTATTACAAGACCAGGAAGAATTATTCAGGACAAAACAAAATCAAATCACATGCGAAAAAGAAAGACGCACGAAAAAGTACATCCCCAGTCTTCCTTCTCCTACAGGCGCAACCAATACCTGCTCGATGACTTGAGACTGTTCCGCTTCCTTCATCCCGAGTTCCCCATCAGGTTTTGGTGAGCTAGGCTCTTCCTGCGTCGGCGAGGTCGGTCCTTGCGCTTGAGGCTCTGTCGGAGCCTTGGTTTGGTTTTGGACGACGGCACTCGAGTTTGCGGGGGGGTCATGGGAATCGGTCAGGACCGGATGAAGTTGGGGTAGAGCCGAAGTTGAGAAAACAAGCGTTAACTTCGGAAGGGTCCAAATCTACGACAACGAAAAAGAAATAAATAGGCATTTCTGTCGTAGTACAAATGACAAAGAACTACGCACCTCCATAACACCTTGAGGTCTAACCAACAGCAACCATTGCGTTTTGTTATCGTTAACGACGGCATTAAGGGTCGTCGTAGTCGGTTTTTCGTTCTTTTCACTGGAAGCGCTCGGCGGAACGACGCCCGTCTGTAGGTTGTGCTCAAAAACGCCCGAGTGATCCGTGAAAAAGCAGCCCGTCAAGTAACGAGAGGTCTGACAAGGGAAAGTGCATCAGTTCAAACAATCAAACAGCAAAGGGATAGAGAGACTATACACACTTTATCTCCCATCATGCTCATATCTTTCCTTCTAATCTTGCCTCTCTCAACTTCTCCTATAAACAACCCAATCGAATCATCCTCCCGGAAAATCAAAACGAACGGGTCAGATATCGAACAAGCGCGTATACGAGCACGAGGGACGGCAGGTTGCGAAGGGTTTTTGGAAGACTCCGTATCTTTGATGACTTGTCTTTCGGTACCGTCTAATGAGTGGAACGAAGATCTTGAGTCCAATTCTCCGGGCAATAAAAAAGAACGACGAAACATACCAGGCTCCATAACCCTTATACTCCCCGTCATCACATGAAGAATCGCCGTTCTCTGGAAAAACGGTGCAGCTCCGATAGTCGTACCAGGAATACGCATCGTGATGGTGAAATCGGATTTCTGCGACCTAGACGCTATCTATAGGAACGTTTTAAAATGGCATTTAGCTGATGAGGTAAAAGTTAAAAAAAAAGGTTGAAAGAGTTATACATACTCTCGATAACCCAGGTGACGGAATAGCATCCGTGCTCAAGAGCAACGTGTCTTGTTCCGCTCTCAATGGTTGACGAATAGGCAAAGACCACATTCCTCTCGCTCCACCGATAGCGTGAAGTCGGCGTTTAGTTCGGATAGGGAGGTCGCGCTACAAAAAACGCAGGGTATAAGTCAGTCTCGAAAATTTGTTTGTGAAAAACAGATACCGAAAAAAACCGCACCTGGAACAACGAAAAACCACCGAGATGTCCCGAGCCAGTAGCAGCGACTAACTCGGGTACAGGACGATCCTTTCAGGTGTTGCGGGGGCCAAGTCAGCGAAAAAAAAAAGTTAAGAATGTGTCAATAGGTATACAAAACGGGAATCATACACGAAACATACCCCATTCGTAGCCAACGAAAACGCCATATCCGTAATAGGTCCATGTGCAGGTATAGAATCGGCCAAAGAAAGATGAATGACCGAACGCGTCCTTTTAGGTTTGACGGTTAGAGACTCGACCGGTGTCTCTTGTTCGATTTTTTTTGACGGTCCGTAAATCTCTGTAATGTCGCCGCGCAAGTCAGAACACGAAGCGAAAAAAAAAGCCAAAGAAAGAAAAACTCGCCCTCGTCTTCTTCGTCCATATCAATATCCTTGCTTGAGTCCACAACAGTAGCGACAAGTGCCATCTCCACGTCCTCATCGTCCACCTCTTCTTCTACCCTCGCAGCCTTCAACAACACCGAATCACCGACAGTACTCCCTATAAACAACAACTTCTCATCCTTCTTCGCGTCATCTTTACCATACTGATGATGAGAAGCCATCAAAGAAAACATCCCTCCTCCTCCTCCTCCAGAACGCTCAGGCAACAAAACAAAAGCCAGACTCGCAATCGTCGTCCTAGCCAACGGCAATCCCATATGAAACCTCGAAACCGTCTTCCCATCCACAATCAACTCCACAGGATAAACCCTCCCATCTCTCAAAATCAAAAACAAAGTCCTGTCATCCACAAACACGGCTTTAGATCCTTCTAGGAGTAAGATCTCTCTATCCGAATCTTCTTTCGTCGTCGTCAAATTCGTCGATTGTTGAGATTGAGTTGGGACGTCTGAGATTCGAGATGCCCATCCATTAACGGGTAACACGACTCGACGTGAACTTTGATCGATGTAGATGAGAGAGTTGGCGGTGATGACGACGACACCTCTGACTATTGTCGAGCAAGGTATGAGGGCAAGAGCGTCGTGGGGGAGTCCTTCGACTGAAGTGATGATTGGGAATTTTTGAGGTGTGATGTCGAGTGTGAAGATGATCAGACGCGTCGTGTCTTTGTACTCCTTGAGTCGACTGTGGACAAGAAAAATAAAAGGTCAGTTTTTTTGGCTATTTGATAGTATAAGGAAAGACTCACCCAGTCCAAGTTTGCTGCGGCTGGAAAAGCAAGGCCATGGTTGGGTTGTTAAAGCCCGGAAGGAAAACAAAGTCGATGACATGGTGAATATTTTTGTCCACCGAGAACGGTAGGTCAAGGATAAAACTAGGCGAATACGGAATGTCTCTGAAAAGGGAGGGCCGAGTAAGAAGCGTGTCGCAAACCAACAACAGGGAAGGGGAAGCGGCGGGGAAACATACCGAGTCTGAGATTGATATTGATCCACGTCCATGACGTCGAGTTCTGCTTGAGATTGATAAAACGGCAAGATCGCAATAGCGTCCTTGGGCAATTGCAAACCCGCGCATCGGGAAAGTGGGTCGACCCGCAGTTGTGCTTGGAACTGCGATGAATCCAACGACATGAGCTGGGGAGCCCGTTCATAGGTGTGTATAGAGACAGTGATGAGGTCATGAACTGCGTCCGACCATTCCATTAATGCAATCTAAGGGGGGACACATTAGAAGTGAGGCAAGAAGTGAAAAAAAAAAAACATGACGACACACCTTTGCGTCCTTGAATGAAATCAATAGTCTGTCTAGCTTGTCTTCGATAGACGCGACGACCTTGACGCCTTGCATCCCGGTGACAATCCCATGGAGACGGTGCTCTCGGACGTGGTAGAATTTGGCTATTGTCTTCACACTGGTCTTTTTCGCGGAGGTCTAGTAGAAAAAAGGTTTTATTCATTTCATTCCGAGTAAAAAAAAAAAGGTACACAGCCTAAACGAAATTTTACCTTGTCAATGTTAACAAAACCCTCACCATTCCGATCCATTTCAGCCTCGCCCTCGACCGCTTCCGTACCTTTACGCACTCGCACTCTCCCGTCCTTCCCATCTTGTTCTCCCTTCATTTCTCTCTCTTCTTCATTTGAACCCACCGGCGCCAGTTCCTCTCGCACCTCAAATATCCTAAGCAAATTCGACCTCGCTACAACCACATTGCAAAGCACTCGAGCAGCTATTTCGTGTCGGGCCGAGGTACTGGGAGGTAAGTCAAGAGTGGAAGGGGTTAATTTGAGGCTTGTCGCGAATTCAATCCCACTTGGAGGGATAATTTCCTGGTGTAAAGCATGCATAGGCATTTTCCAGCTTCTTCAACGACGCAGAAACACGTCCTCGTCACCGTTGTTTGACAACACTGACACGTACTCAAGCGGAGTTTGAATTCAATCCTGCGTGACTCTGACGGTCGTCTATTCTTGACTCGGAAGCTTGACGTCTTGCACCCTCCAACCTACAAAAATACACAAAACTCCCGAACTTAACTCAAGATTAGTACCCGTAAAAACTAGGTGGTTACAGGCTTTGAGCCTTATAAAAATATCCGAGTCGCTCAAAAGCCGTATAGTATTCACAATGGACCAGTGCTTGACCAGTGCACGATGACTCGGGGACTTCCTTCATCGCCGTTACCTCTTTACACCAAGACAGACTTATCAGGGAAGGTGCATATCACAATTATGTCTGAGGCGGTACTCCATTTCGTATTTGAAAATTTCTTAGATGGTAACAGCGCACTAACTTACAGCTCTCTAACGTCATCCCCTTCTCCGGAAAATGAAAGCACGGTCCTTGGGCTGGCAAAGGTCATAACGAAAATACATACACCCCCAAATTCAACCCAAATTCATATATCCCTTTGACAACAATGAAACTCTAAAACCCTCCTTCTTCTCATCATGTTCACATACTAAAAAGCAAAATGATGTCTATCTGCGTGAGTAATACTACTACGTACACACCGATCGATAATCCGTAGCTCTTTCCAACTTCTTCGCCCCAACGGCAGATCTACCGCACGAAGGCTCTAGACTAGAGAAAGACTGTCTGGGTACGCAGTCCGAGTCCCCGCATCGTGACGATAGGGATATGTATGTTTATAGCACTAATTAACTAACTGTCATCATCAGAATAAAACCCTTCCCGCTCTCTGAAATTAAGATCTTGTGAACTTGATCGATAGACCCACCCTCTTCTAACTCTCCCCTCCCCCCGCTCATCTACCGCAACTGAGACGGGCTCTATACTTCCGGCTCTATCGAGGGATTTTGATACGTATGGATCCATTCCAATCCAAGTCATGTATGTGTAAGTATATTTCGTGATACATAAGTAAGTCATACACCTATACATATCGGTAGTCCTGTGGAAAGCAAACTGCTACATACATAGAAAAATAATACGAGTAATACTAAAAAAACCGATCACAAAAAAAACTAACAAAGCAGTAGTACAAAGTGGTAAGTAATACATAAACAGAAGTTTTTACAATCATGTAGAGGACGTTAAGGACGTAAAACGCGTTCATAATACATACATGCATACATACAACGCATACATACATATATAGCCTAGAACGAAGAGTTGGCTTATCAGAAAAGAAAGAAAAAAAGGCAACAACAACAACAAGAGTATAAGTCATCCCTTCAATGATCAATTGAACCCTCAGGCTTGAGACGTCCTCTTCAACGCCGATCTCAAAGGCGTTTTCGGAATAAGTCGATGAGCCATATCGATCCGTTTACCTTCTTCGTTCATCCAACCTTCATTAAACTCAGGGTAATCGTCCAAATCCACAGGATACTCTTCCCCTGGAGGTACTGACTTGTATAGTCCCCCGTTCGTCCATAATTGATCTCTGTTTATATAATTCATGAGAAAAGAAAAAAAAGGAAGAAAGAAAAAACACACACCCTCTTCTGTTAAACCAACCTTTCCTACGTTGATTAGAACGAATAGGAGACGGACAAATAAGTCTCTGATTCCATCGTACAGTACGTTGCGCAGGATTAATCGGAAGCTCTGGTCCTCCACCATCGAAACCGTCCTCCGCAATTTGACCAGTCGCAGTTATACGAACCGTCGCCGTTGTCGTCGTCATCATGCTCTGTTGTTGTTGAGCAAGAGGTATCTGATCTCCATCCGAAAACGATCGAACAGGTTCTGGCTTTCCAGATCCTTGAGTTTGCGCTCGAGCGTTAGATACACTAGGAGCGAACTCTGTCTTGAACGGTGTAGCGCTACGACGAGTGGCGTCGACTAGAGAAGGGTTGGACTCGTCTGTGTGACGTCGTCTTGGTTCATAAATACCAGGATAATGAGTTGTGGAAGTCTGAGCTAGCGCTTCTTGTTGACTTCGTTTGTTATTGCCTGTCGTAGTGACAGACACCGAAGCAGGATTACTAGTAGAAGGAGGAGGGTCTGGGAATGTACGTGAATCAGCCACTACCACCGTAGAGCCTCGTCGATCTTCTCGTTTCCCATTCGCCGAGGTAACCTGGACCTGGGCTTGGGCAGAGGAGATATTCGAAGGACGAACTTGTCTAGAACTGCTGTTACGAGAAGAAGAATCGACAACAGCAGGTTGAACAGCTTCTCGTGGCAGAGAAGTTGAATGAGAGACATGAGGCTGAAGCTGCGCTTGATGAACAGGCGGAGCTTGAATCGAGTCTTTACGAGTCCGAACTGTCCCTGTACGGTTCAAATTCGACTGAGCCGCCGACGTGTTGGCGTATATCTCCATGGGACCTTGTTGAGCTTGCACGGGCACCTGCGCTCTCGTCAGAGGAGGAGAATTGCTCGAGTTGCTAGACCCAGAAGTAGGCGAGGAACGATCAGAACGGCTAGTCACCGAAATAGAGTCCCTTTTGGATCTACTAGATCTCTTCCGTTCTCGATTCACGTTCGACGCAGTTTCCCCTGACCTCGCCTGAGGCGCATTGGTCGTGGAGGTGGTGGTGGTGGTGGTGGCTGAGATCAAAGTGCTGACGCCATTCATTTCGTCCAGATGTGGGATATGTTGTGAATATCGTGAAGGTTGGCTACTATGAGGAAGACGAAGGTTACGTGACGTCAATTGCACGTTGGAAGACGTCTGTTCGACGGTTGTTGTTGGCGGGTTCCCATTCGTAGTACTGCCGGGCTGCATCATCATACTACTCGTGTATGCTGGCTGCACCTTTTCAGGCGCAGTCGAATGACTGCTATAAACACCGTTAGTACGAGACCCTGCTTCCCGAGCCGGACCCGCGTTAGTCTGGAATGAGTTCCTAGCGGTGCTAGACGAATCAACGTATGAGGAATGGATTATAGGGAAGTTTAATGTAGGACCGGATCGATATTGACTCGAATTTGAGCTAGTTGCGCTGGATCCCGAGGACAGCGACGACGGAGAGCCGGAGGTTGGCATTTCCATAGAAGCTCTAGTAGGGAACTGGAAAGATTGCGGAGGTGAATGGGATACCATGGTAGAATTTTGAGCGATCGAAGCAGAGGCAAATGGTGGAGAAGAGGAGGTCGAAGAATGGGAATGGTATTGACCTCGCTCGCGACCAGGGGGTGAATAATTTATATTAGAGCCTTCGAAAGATGACGCTGGAGGTGCTGTAGTGGCAGAAGAGACAAAGTGAGTTGGTGAATGCTGATTGGGGTTCATGGCATAAATATCGTTTGGCATAGCATTTATGAGCTCTGGGGAGATTTGGCGAGTGATTTCCACAGGACTTGATCTAAGGGGTATTTCGTCAAAGAACCGGGAGCTCTCCAGGTGCTCTGCTACGTGATCAACTGCTGTCGAGGAACTGGCGCTGTCTGCATATGCTTCATATCCCGTAAGGACTGGATCTGAGGCAGAGCGATAAATAGAAGATCTACTTGGGGCATGGATCTCGGTCGAATCCGGACCACGAGAAAGACGTGAAGCTGGACGAGGAGGGACAGGGAGAGGCTCTGGTGGAGGGAAATATGACGTTGAGACCGGTACAGATGAGATATCCGCCGACGTCGAAATATTAGTAGAAGAAATGTTAGATAGAGTAGAAAGGGTCCGGCGTCTTCCCCCCTCAAAAGCTCCAGGATAGGACGAGTATCCCGCGTTAAGTACCGCGTTTCTTTGGGCGATACGATCCGACTCAGTTTCTACGTCATCGTCCGCAAAAGAGGAAACGGTTGGAAAACGCCCAGCGTCGTTAGATACAAACGTCCCGAACGGAATAGTGGAAGTGAGGTTAATGCTATCACGTCTACGTGGGTCCGGTGGGCTCGCTCGGGAAGGCTGATTCTGGGAAGAAGGTGCAGACGTTCCCAAGATATTTCTCAATGTGTCTTGGGCATGTGCTAGCGGTGGGACGGCAAAAGAAGTAGAATTTCTCTGAGGTCGGGAAGTCCGATCCGAACTTCTTTCTGGAGCCTCGAGCAATGAGGATGTGGACAAGGGACTACGCAAAGTGACGGTACTATCGGTGGATAGAGCAGGGGAAAATACGCCTGATGGCGATAATGACGTTACGTTCGGTGAAGAATATTCAGAATTCGAACACGCATCGGAAGCTTCGTATATATATGTATCCTTATTGGTGTTACTGGCATAAATAGAAAATTGGCGTTGGTTTTTGGTCGAGCTGGGATTGGGATCCAAAGTAGAGTCGCGAGAGTTCGAGTTGGAACGTGACGCGGACGAAGGGTTCAGGGACGATGACCGTGACGCGGAAGAGATACTCCTGGGAAATTGAGGCATGTTTTGATGATCTCTGGTCTGAGGATACATCGATGCGGCAACCGGGATCGCAGGTGGTTCCAATCCGGGGCTCGTTGCACGGGACTGATATAAGCTCGTTCGACGACTACGAACCGGATCAGTCGCTGGAATGGAGTGATAACCAACGTCGAAATGAGCCGTCGCATTCGTATATGGCCCAGGAGCTGCATATCCAGAGGGGTGAGAGGGGAAATTCGAAGAGAGTGACGACCCTTTGAAAATCCGGAATGA
Organism: Dendrothele bispora CBS 962.96; assembly: GCA_004369135.1. Lineage (NCBI taxonomy): Eukaryota > Fungi > Basidiomycota > Agaricomycetes > Agaricales > Dendrothele > Dendrothele bispora. The sequence continues at coordinate 119,242 of ML179191.1, read as the reverse complement.
TAGTCCTTTTGGAACGCCGTAGCTCTGGAACGAAGAGCGATGTCAAGCTTCTCGGCTCATCAAGAAAGAGACCTGACCAAAGGAATACCTGACTCCCAGTTCTAGCATTGGATATTCCACCTGAGGAGAACATTTCCGCTTCAAATTGTTGACCGTGTTAAGGCGATGTTGATCCCTGCAGATGTTCAGTGAGACCAATGGTGACGAAGAGTACAGACAGCAACCTACTTGGCACAAGACTTGCATAAATATGCAAGAGTGGGTTACTAGTGATGTAGACTTGCGGACAGTGGGAAGATATTGAGAGCCGCATTCGTATTCACGCTTGAGCAGTATGCAGGAGGACACGCTGTGGGTGCAAGCGGCGAAGTCAGGGCTGTTTTGCATGCGGCAGAGTCACTAGGACTTCAATCGATTTGATCGCGCGGTGGATAAATCCGTTTGACACGGCCACGGGGCATCCTTTCTACTCTTGGAGGTCCTCACATCACAAGCACACTTCTCGGTGCCTTCTATTCTCAAGCCGAAGATCGATTGCCCCGAAAACTTGCTGTAATGAAATGAAATTTATGAATTCCTAGTAAGCCATCGTAGCAAAATACGCAGAATCAAATCAAAAACCAAACTCATTGTGTGATGATTTCCTTTCTCTGTTGCCAACAGTAATCGAAGATCCTAGGAGGTCCTAGGGTCATAATGAAATCGCTGAAGTGGTATACACTAGGTTACTCTTGAGTGCGAGGGTTAATTTCGAGCCAAGAGCGGCCCTTTCTGTCGTTTACAAGAAGTAAACCTAGACGTTTGTCGGCAGCATTTCCGAACGATGTCGATCAGGCTTGAATGATAAGTTCTGCAGAGTAGATGTCAATCAAGTCGTAATTGAGAACTACTGATTAATAACCTACGCTGGGAACCTCTTCACCAACGGTGCCTTCTTTAGGTGTCTCTGACATACCAGCGCTTAGCAAACAACGTTACGTGTCTCGAAATGCCCTGAGGGAAGTAGCTTGTGTCAGTCTGTGTAACTTCATTCGGTCCTTAAACTTCAAAGTCTTGTTTACAAAATTGGATTCGAAAGTCTTCACAAAGGGAGAATATGTACTTGCCTTTACATAGTGTCAGATATTAATAGTCGGACCAAGAAAGTCGCTAATTTGTGGAGTTTGAATCGAAATGGAAGTTTTCCCTGGCAGTCACCAGGCCACGAGCATGCAACAAGGCTATGTATAGCTTGAGAGGTAGGTGAAGGTAGTTACGTACGAAGCACAAAGCTAACGGCTTTCGAAATCGGCGGTCAATATTGTTCAATCGGAGATTAAATATTAAAACCCCGTGTTCAACGACTGTTTTGACTCAACCTCTTCGCGGGTCCTGATTCCAAGACTATTATGCATGACATTTTGAATGGTGATTAATGAGACGCAGAGAACGTGTTCAGCACGGTGTTCTGGAACACTAAAATCTAACAAGCTTGAAACCATATCATTGATTTAAGACTCGAACTTCAAGCTTTCATGACGAGACTAAAGAGTATCATAAATGTTTTATTTCCCAAATTAAACACAAGAGAGATATAAAATTAAGCCCCCAGGTCATGTGTATCAGTAGGAGAACAACAGAAAGAGAGTATGCAAGCGGAATTCAGGTAATAAATAATGCTTAGTTCGTTCGCAAACGTCCACTGTAATTAAAAGAAAAGCAACTTAAAGCCTTAGCTTGTATTAAAATAGCTTTAAGGGGGGGGAGGATTCTGCTCGGGACGGAAGGAGGCGGGTAGCGCGTTATAGGTAGGACAAAGTTTCTCCCACTCATCTATAACGGAAATTAGAATCAATTTCTCTCTTGGAAAGGAGATGATAGTATCGATAGGAAGACATACCTGGGACAGGAACAGCAGCAGGGATATCCGGAGCATCTTCAGCAAGAACTACGGCGAGACCACTTTGTACAAAAAGAAAACGAATTAGTCTCTACGAACAAAATTGGAAGTATGAAATTGACTTACAAGTCTAAATGGGGGTCAATGTGGCTGTAGAATATTTATCAGTCAAATTAAAAACATATAGGCTAGTAGCGACAACAAATGGATACTCACCAGTGGAGGAACCAAGGCCCTGGGTTATCCGTGACAAATCGAATGGTAGTCAAGTTATTCCCACCCACGGCGGTCGTGTCACGACGAACCTAGAAATCATATCAGTTACCACTGATTCAGGTTCTTCGAAGAAGATGCGATCTTACTGGGGTCTCGAAATTGAATACATCACTATCTGCGCTCTTCACCACATCAAATGCATGCTATAAATCCAGTAATTTAGAAGTCAAATTAAGACAGATTAAAGGGTTTCGAAATGCACTTACGCCATGCAGATGGAAAGGATGAGGGCCTCCAGGGGTATTATTCGCAAAGAGGTTAATTTCAATAGTCTTGTTCAGCGGGATTCCGTATACGCTTCCGGCAGGAAGCAAATCTTGAGCCCTCTGAGTCCCACTTAGAATTTGTAGCAAAACTGGCACACTCGGAGAGATAAATCGTTTGTCGTTGATCAAGAATGTGGCGGGAGCGATGAAACCCAGGGTCATGTTCAAGACATAAACATCTGGTGCTCCTGGCTCAGGAGACCCAGGTGCTCCAGGATTCTCGAGAGGTATCAGCATCGCCTCCGTCAACTGAAGGATGTCCGTCTGCTGACTCGTCGTAGGCTCCTCATCGGGTGCGCCTTTGTATCTCAAAATAGCAGAATTGACACCCCCTTCGAATCCCAGTGTGTTACTCGCGCTTGGCAACGCGCGAATTCTGTAGTTGTCTACCTCCTGGTTAGCATTGAGAATGAAAGAATAGCGTTGAGCTGCGAAGATTTGAATCTGGTTCACAGTGACCGGTTGGGTATTGATTCCATCAGTCTCTATGACAGTCATGTTATGTCCGTCGATAGAGAAGATGTAGTTGGGATCACAGGACATCGAAATAAGCCGCATGCGGTAACGCTTGCCTTTTTCGACATTAATCACAGCGAGCGGTACTGCGGGCTAGAGGCGGTACCGAGGTGTTTAAGATAAGAATCGTATTGAATGAGTTTTGAAAACTTACCCCTCCGGTGGCACGGCCTACTCCATTAATCAAAGAGCAATTGGACACTGGGGCAGCTGGAATCTGTGACTGTGCCAAAGCACTCATATTATACCTATGCGCAATTGTGGGAGTTGTTAGAGATGGTGTTACATTCCTTGATGGTGGTGAAACTTTTACCATTCCATCAGCGAGATCACAGTAGTTTCTATTAATATAACAGGATAAGTCGATGAGCTTTACGTAGGACTTCTTTACATACCATCGTCCACATCATACAAGTCCTTCTGAGGGTCGTTCGGGTCGTCTATGATGAAAGCACCACGAAGGCCATCACAGTATTGGGTACCAACGTGAGAGTGATACCAATAAGTTCCAGTTTGATCTCCGACCTCAAATTCGTACAAGAAAGAGTTGTTTGGGGCGATAGGACATTGAGTAACGAAAGCCGGACCATCCGCCCAAGCCGTATGCTTCTGGAAAATTCCATGCCAATGCTATATGCAATACCCGGTAGGGTGAATTGTTTGAATCCCTGGTTTTATGAAGTGGAATACAGACGACTTACGACACTAGTGGATCTAATCATGCTGGGATCTACCAATTCATCAATGACGTTCAAGCTAAACTTGTCACCCTGAAAATGATTTGAGGATGAGATTTTGTTCCTACATCGTCAATGGAAATCAATTACCTTCTGGCCCCGAATGATGGGTCCTGGCAAAGTACCGCTATTCGAACCCGTCCCGGCAACGACGGTGCTGATCAGATCGGGCTGGGAGTCAGAAATCATTCCCTCGACAATTGAGGAGTCTTAGGCACGTACTCGCGTTCATAGCCATTGGGAGCAAGTATTTGGTTGACAATGTGTAGATCTCCGGAGTTGCTGATGACATCGACAGCGAGGACCGCGCAAGGAGCAAAGCAAAGAAGCGCTAAATGGATCAAAGAAAAAGAGGAGGACCTCATGGTTATCCCCCAGACGGCGAAGAAATCAAAGGAGAGGAAAAAGGAACGAAGTGCGTCAGGGGGGAATAAACCACACTGAAGATACGAGGCAAATTTGCCCAGGTTTTATACGCAACAGGTGTAGAGTTGCGATTCCTTCGTTAGTACTCATGAGTGTGTTTAGCACGGCGTTAAGTGCTCGACACAGCGTTCTGATTCGACTTCAGCAACGGAGTGTTGGTATGACCCCTATCAGTAACTCAATTACCGGGTGTACAGTTCCTGAGCGAACGAATATGTTTTCGTCATTAGCTTGGTACGAAACCGAAAAGGACGTACTTATTGTGGTGAATCTATTGGCAAATACAAAAACATCACGTTAAGAAACTTGACAAATACAAGCTTAAGCACCGCTTACTGTACTAGTAACGTTGATCCAAGTGTATCAACTGCACCAGAAGTCGAGTTCGATCCGGATAGGCGTCGATCTGACGACCTCGCCCGAGAAAAATAGCTACAAGCCCCCTACTCCCGAGGCGCGGGCAGGAGACAGATGGAGGCGTCTACAGGAGAACGATAGGTCATCTCCATACCGATACAAGCTGATCTTTCCACCTTCGCCATCTGAAGCTGTTAACGATCGGGACGGGAACAAGTGCAATGTGCGACTCATCGCTGCTATAAACAAGGAACCCATTAAGAGAAAATAGATGCGCCACTGATCTACCGAGGATGAATTCGCATCTGTTGCATTGCATAGCAAGCCATGTCGGGAAGTCTGGGCTCGTCCGCTGGTGGAAATTACCATTACCTTTCTACCACCGCCCACTAGGTAACCAGACGGGAAACTGGTATCAGCGATTTGTGTATCTCTTTTCTGTCAGCGGGCGGCGACATCGAGTGACTCGACACATGTACGTATTAACTGACTTAGTCAAACTTTGGTATGCATCGTGCCACAAATGAAGCACTACCCGAACCTTGTGAAAATTTTAGTACTTTTCATTAAGTACCACGACGTCGATAGACAAAAATAAATGCTCGTTACTCCCGAAGAAGGAATCAAGAGCGCGAAGAACAAGCCGCCTGTGAATATAACAGTCCATTACTTAGCAGCCAACATTAACAACGATCTGTCGGACTTTGAGCTTGTGATAACAGATATGACGTTTGGTATCCATTAAGTAAGTGAATCAAGTTGTCTTTTCGGTGAAATTGCAATTAATCCTGTAGGAGTATGGGTATAAGTATACAACAAAGAATGAAATTCTAGCCAGCTACTTGCACACGATGTTACTTACATGTCGACATTAGCGGCTGTTCCAACGGGAATTTTCATTGATGTAGTGAATACATCCAATATGTAAGTGATGACTATTCGAAGTTTGGACCCCTGTGATGTCGGATTGAACGATGGTAGATATGCTGGCTGTATACATATACTTTGATAACTGCTCAGGAGGTCAAGCAAGTTGCGTGTCGAGTTGCCGGCCTTAAAAACAACCCTTATAGTATGTTCTCTCCAGAGGGGCCAGGGTAATTCGGGTCGGTTCCAGTGATGAAAGATCTAGGAAGGACGGACAACGAGATTATACGCTACTTATCAGCGTATCAAACTTTGTTCGGGTTTTGTTCGACACCGAGAGATGGCATGTTGTAAAGAGTAAATGTCGAAGCCGTCGGAGAGAGCGGAAATGAATCAAATGATACAAGAGAAATTCAAACATACTGAGGTATCATCTCACCGAGCTAGACAAGACACGACCGGAATCTATTGATTTTATGCTATGCACAAGCTACTGCTGTTCTGCGCCAGTCTAACTTCAAGTTTTATGTCAATCAATCTGTCTCAAAGTGCGGCGAACGAGAGTACTTTGTCGGTCGTGTGAGGTGTACGGAAGGGTGGTCATGTCTAGAAATGTTCTACAATCATTCGTCCCGTTGATGTTACGACAAATGATGGTAAAAATATCTGCGGGATAAAAAACTTGAAGCTGAAGCTTGATGGTCTATCAGGAGAGATGGAAGTTCAAGTTGGAGTATCGGATTGACCAACCTACCGGTCACGTGACAACGGTAAGAAATCCAGGAACCCTGATTTAGACCCTAGGGCCCGGGGGATTCGAGCCAACATCAGGCATGCCTATTTACTAATAGACCCATCACCCCACAAGCTTCTTCCGTATATGACACAGGTCTAATACAACAACTGATAATGCAAATGTACCGAGTAATCTACTGAAATCACACCTCTAATAAACTTACATATGATTAGTCTGAGTCATCCGACAACTCCAACACTTCAAGATTTTCGACTCTTTTCGGAGCTGCCTCGTGCCCAGTACTACTCGCACTCAATCTTGCAACACCAGTACCAGAGTGCCCAGCTAAACTGCCCATACCACTTGAAAACCCCCTACCCGCCGTCAAGGTCCCATATATGTCCCACTCGCTAGTTCTTCTCTTCTTCTTCGGTGGACCCGAGCGTTGGGATCTGTAATCAAATGACCAGTCATCCTCAACTTCAACATCTTCCTCATCTCTGTCCTCATCCCTGTCTCCACTTTCCTTCTCCTTCTCCTCGTCATCGTCATCAATGTCAATCGGCTCCTGTATTGATCCAATACTCGCTAACGCATTTCCACTTCTTGCTTTCTCGCTCCCTTTTCTATTCGTTTGGTTAACAGCACTACCTTTTCTAGCCAGAGGTCGGGTCGGACCCGGATCAGAATCGTCTGTTTGCTGGTCAATATCAGACTGCAAAGCGATGTCATCGTCATAGTCGTCCATTAGATCGTCTTCATCATATACACGTCCACTGTTCCTTCTAGAAGTAGTTGAAGCCGCAGCCGGGACCGAATTGGATGGTCGAGACTGTTTCCTTGTTTCCGTAGCTTTCTTGCGCGCTGAACTGAAATCCGATGACAATGCAAAAGGCTGGAGAAAGTTCGCTATACTTCCTCCTCCTTCTTCATCATCATCCACATCTTTCTCTTTCGCCTTTCTTTTACCTCTCGTCCCTTTCTCCTTTTCCTTCCCAGCACCATCCTTCTCCTTCCCCTTGCCTTTCCTCCCACTCCCAACAGGAAACATATACTCGATTCTCTGCACATTGGAATTCTCCAACCCTTCTTTCGAAAGCCTCGTCAACCTAAAAGCCATATCACCCGGCTTGAGATAGACCGTCGTCGCGTAAGCAGTGGTGTGATACTGGTCCTTGAGATATTTCTTCAACAAGAGATCGATGAGGAGTCGTTCGATATCCTACACACCACCCAAAACGTACACACACACGAACCGTAATCAGCTTTCAACGGAACGAGAAAAAAAAGAAGCAAAAGAAGGTTCTTCGCACAATCCTCATACTCACATCTTGTTTCATTTCCACCTTTCCTCCACACACCCTCTCCAGATCTACATTCGACTTCTCCTTTCCTTTCCCCTTTCCCTTTCCCTTCTTCCCTCCTCCATCAGTAGCAGCATTAGCACCAACACCTCTGACCATCTCCGCAAGCTGTTTCAACGTCACTTCACCTCTGTTTCTCGTGACCTCTTCCAAGCACTTGAGTATTTGCCACGTTTCGAACGTCACGTCTCGTTTGACAATAGCCGAGGCTGGACGTGTACAGTTGTCACAATGTCCACATTTGTCCAGAGCAGACGAATCCGAAGTAGACCACGAGGAAAGGGAGAGAGAGGTTGAATGGGAAAAGTATCTTTATGATGCGAAAGGTAAGAAAGGACGAAAAATCGGATTTAACCGAGTGCACAGGAATTGGGGATTGAAGGGAAAAGACACACTTGGCAAATTGCAACTTCCGACACTCCTCCAAGTCCTGGGCAAACGCTAGCATCGCGTGAACTTTAGAGAACACACTCAGTCACCAATCGAAATCATCATATATTACCAAGGAAAACTCACGTTTGGCGACTCCATCCTTTTCTCCAACCATCATCGAGCTCAAATGGGACGCGTCCTGAGGCCGATAGTACAACACGCAATCCGAATCTTTACTATCCCGTCCCGCTCGCCCAGATTCTTGATAGAAGCCATCGAGGGATTTCTAGAACGCGGCACACAACGTTTCAGAAAGACAGATAGAAAGGAAAAGCGTGAAACATGGGCGTACCGAAATCTATTATCATCCAAGGGTAAAAAAAAAGGAAACGAAAGCACGAACGCATAAACCATGCCAAATTAGGGCTACGTCTTTCCTCCATGCATAATATCGCGATCGACGGACAACGTACCGAATGATGCAAAACGAACCTAACATCCCCTTTATCAATCCCCAACCCAAAAGCAATCGTCGCGCATACTACTTTGACGTGACCATCCCTCCATTTGCGATGTAAATCCTCCTTTTCTCTGTCCGACTTATCAGCGTGATATACGCCTGTCTTGATCTTTTTATTGGACAGCTTCTCGAGGGCTTCCGCAAGTTTTTCAGTGTCCTGCAAAATCGGGAAGAAGGTAATTAAGTTCCTATGCACAGAGGGTAAGGCTAACAACAAAACAACTCGCCTTTTTACTAAAACAATAAACAATCCCACTATCTCCTTGATGTTTCTCCAATATCCATTTCACCATCGCTTCGTACACCTTGGCTGCTGATTCTGGTTTCGGTACAACCGTGTAGTGCAAGTTCGGTCGATACAACGGTGAGGAAAAGTATACTGTACCCCCTGGAGTAGCAGCTCCACCATCAGTGATCGGGGCTAATCCAAGGACGTTTAGAAGATCCTGCAGGACTAATGGGGGGCACGTAGCGGAGAGCGCCATGATCGGTACTCGAGGGAACAGCTGACGGAGACTACGGAGCTTTTGGTAATCTGGACGAAAATCGTGACCGAGCATAGACACGCAATGGGCTTCGTCGATTACGAGACGCGCTGTATACATGACCCGGTTCAGGAAACCGGGGAGGAACAGAGAGGAAACAATTGACGAACCCAATTTCTCAGCCCGGTCCAATTTTTGCAGTAAAGCTACGAACCGTTTGGATTTCGCTATTTTTTCGGGCTGAGACGTGTGGGAGTCAAATTTACGCATTGTTTTCGGAAAGAAGACGCACTGTAACATATATTAATTTGATGTCGGTTTCCGATGACCCGCTGTCTGCTATCATAGCTTTGAGCCTATTGTCAACGTCATCTGCTTCGGACTTTGACGTCGAACCGGTGAGCTTTACGGCTGGGACTAATGTTGAAGTGGAATCAGCAAACAGACCTAGAGAAAATTAGAAAGGTCTGCGCACCTCCAGCATCCCTCAAATGCATGATTTGATCACTGATGAGTGAAATAAGAGGAGATATAACAATCGTCACTCCTGATGTGAGTAGCGCGGGAAGTTGGTAAGTGAGAGATTTTCCTCCGCCGGTGGGCATAACGCAAACAATGTCCCTGCCATCCATGTTTGCGTTGCATACACTGAACACAAATTACAGCAAAGAACATATCAGATCATAAGCGGGAGACGCACCCTTGTTGACAAAGCCGAAACTCTTCGATGCCAAAAACCTGCTTCATTTTCGCTTTCATCCCGTTAACCCAAGGGAACCCAGCCAACCCGTAATCTATGCCTCCTTTCCCTTTCCCTTTCCCTCCCTCCCGTTGACCTGAGTGCAAGGTATCATATTTCCTCTCTTTTAAAACCTCTACCTCCGCATTTTTCTTTGTCAGTTCTTCTCTTCGAACCGAGATGAGTGCACGGAGTTTTCGAATGTCTTCTTCGTATCCGGTGATTTCTGCGGATATCTGGGCCGTTTCGCGGTTTAGTAGAGTCAATTTGGAGTCTATGGCCGAATAGGATGTAGAAGACGAGGAAGCCGCAGAAGGTACAGCGAGTGTGTCGTCACTTGTTGAGGCCTCGTATTCAAGACGAGAGGATTCTAAAAGTTGTTGGAACTGGAAAGAGCAAGATAGAATTAGTGTTTTGCGGTATGAAGAGATTGACGCGCGAACCTGGAGATCATCAGAGCCCAAATGCCCAAAGTAGTCCTCAGGCTCGTCCATCGTTGAATAGAGTAGTCGCGACTTAGGACGCGCCAGTGTCGCGTCACGTCCTTTCAATCTCCGCTTGAATTACAGGTGTCCGTGACCCGCAAATTGAGCTAGCTGCTACATGTTCCATATCCGGTTGATGAATTCCTCTTCGTAGAGGTATTTTCCGAGTTCTTGACAGTCGAATGCAAGGTTCTTTCTCCGGAGACCCAGGAAGTGGTTCAAGAATTGATGGTCATTATGTATTTCTGGTCAAGGTACGAATATGACAAGATAAACGAACATTTTGTATTGCTATTAACGATCGACTGTAACTTATTTCAAAACCCATAGTAAAAGAATGGATATTATTCATTCTAGATGGTCGTCCTATTTTCTCCCTTCAAGCCACAGTCACAATACAAGACTTATTCAAAGTTCATCATCGGTCAAACTATCATAGGTCGTGCAAAGTTGATCTAGAAGAAAACAGTCATTTTATTGGAAACGGTTCGAAAAACTAACACACATACCTGTGGGAGTGATGGTTGAGTTCCAGGAATCGATACCCTCAGCAAAGACAATAGCAAGACCGCTTCAATGTTGATCAGTTAGGTACGCATGAAAAATTCAGAAGTTTTAATCAAGCTTACGCTTCGAGATGTCTGTAGTGAAACGAATAGTAACATTGTCACCACTTTCACCGATGGCAACAACGTCACGACGGTGTAGGCTAACGTAGTTGTAAGTGTCGCTTCCACTCGGAGGTACGAACGACATCAAAGCTATGACCATGAAGATGGGAAGGATTCTATCGAAGAAGGTGAAGTTAATTATCAAGACGATAAGATAGTGAGCGAACTAAAAACATACAGGACCACCAACGACACCAGCTGGAATAGAGATTTCAATAGTAGAGTTCGATGGAAGCGAATACACAGATCCGGAAGGTAGCAAACTGTCGGCAGTTTGTGCACCACTGAGAATCTGGAGGAGGACTGGGACGGTAGAAGGAACAAATTGTTCTCCGTTGATTTCGAAAGCTAGAGCTCCTCCGTCCTAGTAAGTACGTTTAGCTAGCCATAGCTATGAAAAAATCAGAAACAGGATACTAACAAAACTGAGGTCCAGGTTCAAGGCATAATCAACTCCTCCAACTTCCGGGTGACCCGGAGCACCAGGGTTTCCAAGAGGCTAAAGAAATTTCAATTTTCTGTCTATAGTAGGCAAAAAAGGGAACTTACCACAAGATCACCTTCAACCAAAATGTTGGTAGTATCAGCTTCGGGTGTTCCTGGTTCCGAGTCCTCATCCGTTCTGGAGTACCTCAGAATGGCAGAATTAATTCCTCCAGTGAATCCACTCGTTCCAGTGCTGGGGCTGACGCGAATCCCTGTTTCGTACTTTATGGGTAAGTATCATGTCCTTCTAGTAGGTAATACCGACAACGTACAATAGTTATCAGCAGCTTGATCCGCGTTCAGCTACGCATAAGTATCAGTTGTCAATGTAGAGGTCACAAGCAACGTTCGTATGATTCTTACAATGAACGAATAACGCTGACCAACGAAGATTTGGATTTGATCGACTCGGAGTTGCTCATGGTTCACACCGTCAACCTCAATGATCGTCCTATTGTAGTACATCACAACATTAGAATCGAGCATGCGTAGCTCGAGGAAAGTACAGACGTACATAGTATGGTTGTCGATGGAGAAAGTATACTCGGGGTCGCACTGAGCGAGGTTGACAAGACGCATTCGGTACTTTTTGCCTTGTTCGACGTTGATCACAGCAAGATCAATTGCATTACCACCGTCGAAGCGACCAAGAGCGTTGATGAGTGTTGCATCGGGAGAGCTGCGAAGATCAACTTTCAACCTATGTATAGAGATATAACCAAAGCATACGGGAATTTCAAAGTTTCCGCTTTGTCGTGATACCACTGCAAGTGTGATAACAGTGCTCTCTCTAATTTCGAACGGTCAGAGGGATAATTTTCCGTGACTCTCAGAGAACCTACCATCATCAACATCGTATGAGTCTGCATAAGGATCGTCAGGGTCATAAATGACCATAGCACCTCGCAAAGCATCACAATATTATGGCTCTACATAAACCTTCAGGCACACAGGATAAAAAGAGAAGTTCTGAGTTAACGTACATATTCGTTACAGACTTCGAGGAGAGAATGACAAAGAAATTGTGGAAGCTGTGGTCAAATATGGAAGCATTGTTTCCAGACCCTGAAGAGGATTTCTCGGTGTCTGAACTGGTTTAAAAAAGAGGCTCGCGCATATCGGACGATGAAACATTTACTATACTAGCATCCATTAACGAATGCCGACTGAAATGTTGAACGCTCGGCGACATATGCAGGTTTACGTGTGGGTACACGGGGAAGGACCGTGCTTCGTACATATCATTTTATTTAACGGAAGGGTAAAGCAGTAATTACATGTCGTCCACGTCCTCTTGTCAAGAGTGATTCTCCGATGAACACGGTTTTGAAGTAGTTTTTTCAATCCTATTCTTGAAATAACAGTCGTGCATCCACTTCAATTCCTTTCAATGCTGAGTTCCGAGGATCCACTATCATTTATGGATGGAATACTAACGACATCAAAAAGGATATTAAGGAAAAAGAAAGTTCACGCATCCAAACACCCCCTCCTTTTTTTTCATCTACTACTCAGACTACTCTATCCATCACGAGTTTTCAACGTCTATCAACTTACAGCCGCATGATCAACTGCTTAATCCCCGACATCCACAAACCAATATCGTCTGTTTGTGAACCACGCGTCAGCAAGTCGACATGGATAGCCAGAGCGTTGGGACGATCGCGGGCTTCAATAGCTAAAGAGAGAGGTAAATATGATCAGCCTAAAGCCCAAATAGAACACACGAAAAATTAAACACGAAAGAAAACACACCTTTAGTCAAAACAAGTAACTGATCTACGACAGGCTTAGACAGCGTTTCACAGTTCAACGCATCAAACAACGGGTTTATCCTTCGCTCCAGGTCGTCCACGAGCCGTTTTTGGCTTGGCTGCAAATAAAGAAAGCGATCACATGAGTCACGGTCGAGAGAATGAAACACGAGAAAAGTTGATGAATTATAGGCGAAAGGCTCACCGGAGTAGTCTGCTTGAGTCTTTCCAGTTGTTCGGAAAGAACTGTATATGCAGGTAAAGCATGTTCAGGTATATGACTTCGATCACCAGGAGCTAGAGAGAAAGTTAGTTAATGAACTGTATACAAAATCGAATGTCAATCAAGTGAAACTCACGGTACTTTGGAGCTGAAGGAGCAGGTTTTGACGCCGGTGCACGAGGTGGTGGCGCTGAGCCAGTTGGGGGTCCTCCTGATGCCATGGGAGGTCCCGGCGGAGCCCCTCCGGCACCTGGTGGTCCACCTCCAGGCCTCATTGCTGGAGGAGCTGCATAAGGTCCAGGTACAGTTTGACCTTGGGCACCTGGAGGTGGTGCGTAAGGCCCTGGAGCAGGTTGACTTTGTGCACCTGGTGGCGGTGCGTAAGGCCCTGGGGCAGGTTGACTTTGGGCACCCGGTGGCGGTGCGTAAGGACCAGGTGCAGCCTGTTGAGCGCCTGGAGGAGGAGCGTAAGGTCCTGATTGGCTCGGGGATTGCATTTGACCGGGAGGGGGTGTGCCACGAGCATAAGGGCCTGCCGGAGGTGGCTGTACACCTTGCATTGGAGGTCCAGTAGGAAGAGGCGGACGCGAATACATCCCAGGTCCACCTGGAGGTGGCGGTGTCTGACCTGGAATGGGACCTCTCGGTGGAGGCACGCCGTATTGATTAGAGTTTGGAGGTCCACCAACTTGAGGGGGAGACGTCAATCGAGAAGGAAGAGCACCAGATCCAGCCGCTCCAGATGACGGTCGAGGTGGAGGTGGGTACATTGAAGAAGTTGGTGGTGCACCTGCGCGAGGAGGTCCAGTGGGAGGCGTTCTACCAGTTACGCTACCAGGCCTTGGCAGAGGTGGCATATTGGGAGATGCGAATGGAGTACCGGTAGGAGATGGTGCATTGGGAAAAGGAGAACTGATGACGGCAGGTTTGTTATTGGGGTTGGTACTCCGGGGTCTGGATTGAATGACGGAGGGCGCATCGTTCCATCCACCGTTGTCGGTTCGTTTGGGAGGGGCAGAGGGCGGAGCGTTGGCCCTAGGTGGAGGTGGATGCATGGATCCCAGAGGTTGTGGTTGCTGATCGCGAGGGTAAGTAGGCTGCATTAGCGTATTCGGCGCACCATATGAAGTATAAGGAGATCCCCCTGCTCCTCCAGTTGCATAAGTTGGTTGAGATGGAACATTCGGTGCGTAAGTTGACGAAGGTTGTGCGTACGTTGTTTGAGGAGCCGCTGGTGCATAGGAGTACGGATTGGGTTGGGACTGAATCGGAGCGGCTGCTGGAACTGCTGGTACACCAGCTTGAGTGGCATATGCAGAAGACCCAGGGTAGGCGTTGTAGCTCAGTAGCAGGAATTTTGCTAGGGCCAGCGACGGCATTAGTAGCAACCATGAGTCGACTTCTCTGATTGCTCAGGTCAGCTTTTCCTGAGCCCTTGTAATCGGCAGGTGTTAACTTCAAGAACGCGGCTCCCTCCTTGACGAGACCCTGGGATGCAAGTAAGTCCGCGTACTCGAAGTAGCGATCATAAAGAACGGATAACTTGTAGATCTTCACGTCAGCCTCAGCCCCGGCTGTAGCTAACGCGAGATCACCGTCCTTATAATCGGTAGCGGACCTGAACACGGTAACCTTTTCGATGAAAGACTACAAAGCTTGCGCATGTGCAGAATAGTGAGATCCGTTCCTTTCCGCGGCGAGAGCCGCTTGCTCCTCAGCCATCTCTTCGCTCCAAATATTGACCAAACGCTCAAGGCGAGCAGAGGCCAGGTACGTCAGAGTCGCATACTTGCGGTAGTCATTTGCTTTGGATGCAAGTTCCGAGTCCGAGGAGGACGTGGCAATCGTATACTGGAACTCAAGACGGCGACCGAGCTGCTCCGCAAGTCCAGAAAATTCCTCCTTGCTGGCAAAAGTACAAAGAACGACAAATATTTCTTGCCATTCTTGGAGATCAGCGTTCTGGACGATGTCGATGAGATCGTTGGTAACAATGGACTGGAACAAACGTAAATAGGGGGAGGAAATGGTCTGGCGTTGAAAGTATGCTTGCTGGGTCTTCTGCAAAAGCTCGGGGCCTCCACGAACAGAGAGCAAAAGCGCGTCGGCAAACCGGTCCGAGGATAAGCATAACTCCACGGCCGACTCAAAGTCACCGAGAACGAGAGCTTTAGTGACGAGCTTCTCGGTTTCCGACTCATCGCTGGGGTAAATCCTAAAGGTGTTGTTCTTGATTGTAGAGGACGCAGCAGATGAAGGCCAGGAACCAATAGTTGCAGCGACGGAAGAGTCCAACCCATAGTTGGTGTGAGGAACAAGGACTCGTTGAGTTGTACCGTGTCCTCCAGCCACACCCATGGTGCTGAAGAAGTCAGCGCCAGTGTCCATCGCGGGCATTCCAGGGACGTTGTCATCTCCGAACAAAGAAGGAACAGTGGTTGTGGATTCTGTCTCTGCTAGACGTGTAGCAGCACTAGTAGCGTCGGAAGTAGCGCCAAGACTGATTTCGGATGGTGTCTTCTCGAGTCCAGCGCTATCGGGAACATCGTCGACTTCTTCCATGGCTACGGGGGTCTCTTCAACCTCGGGCTCAGCAAAAGACACGACGGGAGGTTTGACATCCGCAAGATCTTGTTCGGTGGGTTGGGAAGATGTCTTGCTGGCCTTGAGCTTCTCGACAGCCTCAACACGAGCAGCGACCTCGGCTTTGGAGAAACCGAGTAGAGTGACGAGTTCGTCTCTTGAATCCGCTTGGAACAGGCTAATCAATGCCTTCCAAGTCTCTCCGGCTTGTTCGGTCTTCTCTTCTGCAAACGCTTTGAGAGAATCTCCTTCGAGAGCAGCTTGCAGCCTCCTGGCACGTTCGACCAACTCATCCTCGGTTACTACGTCACGGAGGTGGACAACGCTACTCTGGTTTTTGCCTTGAGCCGAAGGGAGATTGGAGACTGTCAAAAGTTTGCCACCAAAGCCGAAAGAAGCTGATGCAGGGCGTCGGAGCCATTTGGGGGGCTGTTTGAGGGAAAGTGTACCTCCTTGACTCGAGCGAGAGAATCCTGGCACGTCGAAGACGTCGGAACCATCGGAAACAGGGACTGGGGCGGCGGCGGCAGCGGCAGCGGTTTCGTTGGTAGTTTGAATAGAATGAATACCGACGGTACCATCGAGGAAAGCAGTCGCGAGCAAGTCGGGGTTACGTGGACACCATTCCACTTGGAATGCCCAGTTATCCGCTGAAGGGAGCTGAAAGATCGTTGGTATCTGACCATTGGCTGTGATTAAAACGATAACATACCTCGCCGATAATTTCTGACGTCTGTGGGTTCCAGCATAACGCACGATTATCCTTACCACAGGACAGAAGTAAATCGGGATCTTGTTTGCACCACGATAACGACAAGACGCCCTTCTCGTGTCCCGTCAGAATCTGAAAAGGAGAATGAGGTCGTGTATCACCGAGAAATGTCAAACGAACAATACCTTTTCGGGAGCGCGGGCATTACGAAGATCCCAAACCATAATAATGGGCGACGAATCATCCTCAGAAGCAGTAACGAGCCTGGTAGCCTAAAGGATGATGAGGAAAACACAGATAAGATCATGATAGTAACGCACATTATCGGGATGCCAAGCAATCGCGCTCATACCCCGTCGTCCACCGACTGCGAGTCCATTGCCCGTGTTTGTCTGTCCAGCCAACGTCCCTGTTCCACCACCATAGGCCAACGCAACGACCTCGCGTTTTCCCCTCAGGTCCCACACGACAGTGTACCCCGTAGTACTGGCTCCGGCCAATACGTATTGCACTTGTTGGTTCCAGGCGACCGACGTGATATCGTCCAACTTTGTACTCCGTGTTCCAGGAGTGTAAGGCTTACTTGGGTCTTTAAGATCCCAGATGTAGACCTGTCAATCGAAAGCTGTGTTAGTTTGGTAGAGGGGAACTAATGGGCACGACGCACCTCGCCGGCCACGGCGCCGGAAGCAAGAAGATTGGACTGTACGGGGTTGAAATCGAGAGCGCGTACTGGGCCTGTGTGTTGAGTATTCCTTAAGATCAGTGACTCGGTAGCACTGAAAACGCTTGTCAGTTCAGTCAAAAGTCGACGAAAGTGAGTACGTACTCAGCACCGGCCAATATTTTGGAAGGATCCCAAAGTGCGAGCTCTCCATTCTCCATCCCAGCTCCAATGACACCCTGTGGCCTATTAGGATCTACGTATCCCCAAGTCAAACGGTTGAACCTGTAATTGCGTTAATTCGTTAATTCTCTGATCCATTACGACGGGAAATGTGACGTACCTCGCCGTATCCTTCACGACACCTCTAGGACCATGCTGCCCTTCTCCTCCCAAGTCAAATTCGTGTTGGTCCAAAAAGTCCGGCGCCCATATCTCTAACTGGCTCTCGTTACTGAAAGATTCATCAAGCGCGCCTGCAACGGTTCCTGTGGCCAGCAAAGGCAGAGAAGCAGACGGAGACCACGCAAACGTCGAAGTCCTGTGAATCTCTTTGAGTTTCATGGTGTTTCAAAGAGACCTAGAAGTAGAAAAGTCGAGTACTACAGCAATTCGAAAAACGTCGTGACACGTCGATGCCTGGATATCCGGCCCTCAAGTGTCACGTGGGCTCGATGTTTCTGCGTTAACCAGGTCCATAGCACTACTTTAAGTTTTATCGAGCGACTTCTCCAGGATTCTCGTGTCTCTCAACTCTCGGAACTTCATGCAAAGAATGGCGATATTATTTTGTGTAAAGTTAATCTCAGCTCATGTTTTGTCACAGCCATCCACCACGATTTATGATTGAGTAACTATTCGCTCTTCTCATGTGCTAATTACACCGCACGATATGTATATAACGTTTAATGTCGAATCTGACAAGTATTGAAAGAGAATCAAATCGTTAACACAACAAAAAAATATGACGACCAAGCTTGACGCTCCTTAATACCATTTCAATGGGTCATTTCTTTATCTTCTTCCGGCAAAACAACATCTGTGCACGCATCCAAAGCCCTCTTCCAAAGTGCATTCGCCGACATGGTTCTCTTATCGCCAACAATAATCAGTCCCAACCTAGGCCTCGTCCACATAACGTTCAACCTCCTCGCATCATCTACAAACCCAATGTCTGCTTCTATGTTGCTTCTCACAGAAGAAAAGATCACAATATCACTCTCCCTTCCTTGGAATGAGTCTACAGTGAAAGAAGGAACGTCAGAAGGCAGTCGGTGGCGGAGTTCCTTTATCTGGTTAGTGTAAGGTGATAAAATGACGATGTTTAGCTTTTCAAGGTCATGACCAGGAGTTGGACGGACAGGCGACATTGGAGAAGTCGCTCGAGATTGGGCTGATTTTTCTTCAGAAACCCTCGCTTTTCGCAAAAGAGGAACGATCTTCTCAACCAATTCGACCTGTCCCATATTACTCTTCGACATTCCTCCCATATCTTCCTCTATCCCACAATGAACAAAAACCGTCGGAATAACCCCGTTACGGGCATCTCTCGGCCAAGGGAAGCTCATCTGCCCGAGTATACTGAGAATCTGTTGGCTGTCCTTGATGCCGGATTTCAATCTACCTTCGTAGAATTCTTGAGAAGGGAATTGTGCAAGCTCCTGCGGAAACCGATATTGTATCTTCCCTTCTTGTGAGTACGACCTTATTCCTTCAAGCTAAGTATTCTGAGAAACTTACATCCAGCATAGATTTGCCGATCATCGCATCCGAGCTCTTAGTATAAAGCCTTTCGAGAAGAGACACATCGAACTCGAGAGCCTTTCCGATCTTTTTGACTGTAGGCCTTAGTTGAACACTACACAAGAAACTATCAGACGATTTCAAAACCTGAGAGGACGAATTCTTACTGGTCCCCGACAAGCACAGCTCGGCGAACACCTTTTACCAACGGAATAAGCGCACAAGGTTCATTGATCTGGGAGGCCTCGTCTATGAGGGCAATCTCAAATTCTGCCTTTCGCAGGATTCCAAGCCCAGCACCTGTTGTCCGTATCGTCAATCTTTTCATCCGAGAACAGCAGATATAATGAGAACCCTACCCGCGCAAGTCGTAAAAACGATCTGAGCAGCATCCAAACGCTGTTTAGCTACCTTAAAAAGTCGATTGTTCTCGTTCATATCACCTCCGACTCGTGCGTCGATGGTGAAGGATTGCAAACTCTTGTTCACTTTGGACAGATCCGTGGCCACACGAAGGATTTGCTCTTCTTCGATGATCTTATTGTCCTTATTCAGAGCCACGAATCGTTCAAGAACGTTGTCGACGGCTGGAGTCGATATCATATTCTTGGTTATTAAATCGAGTTGAGGCAAATAATAATTGTGCATAACTTACCGTTGTGTGTCGAAGCCGTCATCAGAATTCTCTTGTCGTTTTTTTCTTTCAACTGTTCTACCATCCTCCTCAATATCTGCACTACTACAGTCGTCTTTCCAGTCCCTAGGGTAAATAAGAACCCAAATCCACAGGAATCTCACGTGGTTAAAGGCCTACCTGGAGGTCCCCAAATAAGGGAAAGTAGCTTGTGATCACAAGATAGAACCGCGTTCTTTTGGCTTGGGTTCAGATTTGCGTCAGTCAGTTTACCTTCTGCTGAAACTTCAGATGAAGTAGAATTTGCCGGGTCTTCGATTGGTGTATCAAGTTGTTCATCGGTATCGCCAGTAATTGCTCTGTAGAATCCACAACATTCCTGCTTGTCGGAAAGTAATCTGATCAACCCATCCATCATGGCCTTCGATGTAGCTGACCAAAAGCTCAGAGCGATAGAAATCATGGTATGGAGTACAATACTTGCTCACCTGTACTACCTGCATGATATAGATTCCAATCCATACGTTCCATTTCCGGTGGGGGAGGATACAGCAACTCAATCTTAAGTTCTCCCTTTTGAGACCCCACTACGACGCCGTCAAGCACAATGGAAGAAACCCATCGATTTTCTGCCTTGGAAGCCGCTTGTAGACGGATATGCGAATTCAACCGGATCGGGGTTGGGGAGTCCACTCGAAGCGTCGCCATGACATGCATCGGTTCGTCTGGAACTATCTTCAACTTTGTATGAGCTGGAGCTGATCTCTGTCGCCTCGGTTTACCATCCTCGTCACAGGGACATTCGTCAGCTGCTTCTTCAGCACGATCTATAGCTATCCCTAGCCCGTGTTGTCGTTCATAGCGAGCGGCAGCGGATTGATCATTCGATGTTGCTCGACAATCGTTCAAAACAAACATGATCTCTTGAACGAGTTGCATGGATCTTACTGAGACGAAGCTGTGAGCCAGAGTAAGTCGAGGTACTCTCTGGAAGATAATCGAGCAATATTTGCTGAGATTTTTTCTAGAGCCACTAGAGATGCGATCCCCAGTGTGTTTGCTGAGCGGATGATATTTTCTAGGATGTTACGAGTGAAAGGCGCTGTTTCTAGAGGTAATGAAGGGGGGTCCTCCAGTGGTGGGAACACCCTGAGCAACACAAACACCAAAGGAGGATGAGAATCCATCCAACGTCTGATTTGATCTCGACGAAGTGGTACTTGTGAGGCGGTCAAAGAGAACGCCCAAAAGAGTTCGTTGTCGAGGTGGTAATCTAAGGCAACTTCCATCACTTGGTCCAGTTGATCAGGTGTCTTGTCCTCTAGCTGATGAATGAAATCGTTTTCGGAACGAGGATCCAGCTTGAATTCGCCAATTCGTGTGCGGCGTTCGATGAAAAAGACATCCTTGAGCCATCCTGGGTGAGTGTCCCAATCCACGTCAGCGATGTCGTTTACTCGATAAGGAACTTTCTCTCGTTCAAACCGTTTCAAGCGAATTTCAGTTGGGACATGCTCAAACCAGAGATCAAACAGCTGGTGAGCAATACGGTCCCGGTTTGAAATTACGTGAAGCTCGATACCTGTTATCGGGGTACGATTTATACGTCCGATTTGCTGAACAAAGGCTTTAGAGACTTTCAGTAGTCAATAAATGTAAATGCTTACCCTTTGTACACGAGCCGAAAACTTCTGCAAAGCTATACTTGCTACAACTTCCGCTCCGGAAGCTTTGGGAGGAGTGGTGATGAACACGAAAGTGTTACCACGATGTTTATCATACAACTGAAGGTTGACATCGCTACAGTGCAGGCGATATCCTGTTGTGCACGGGAAATAGGTCGAAAACGTCGCGGATGTCTGAGGAAGGAATGAGCATAGCACGACATTATCGTTCACAATTGGGTCTTCATCCCAGGGAATGTCTCCTCGCATAAAAATCCCGAGAGAGAATCTATCATCTGTCTTTCAAGTTATTGCGACCCGTCAACAAACACTGCAAAACTAAGAATGTTCAAATAAACAAACCTTCAGGATAAGAATTTTACGAGTGAACTGTTCCGTGGCCATTCGTAGATATTCAAAGAAAGTTTGGAGTCCATGAAGTTTTGAAGAATATAATCGTTGAATGGAAAACGGATGCGAAAGGCACCTATCGTACAAATCTTTCCTAGTGAGTATATCCGATCTAAAAAGGGAGTTCCAGATAAAATTGTATCCTTCCTGCGGCAACTGAAGGGTCCCAATAATAGCGTGTTTCTGCTGTGCAGTAAAAGCACCAAAATCGAAATGCCCAAGAAGTGGTGTAAGGTCGAAATCGAATTTCCGTGACATCCTCCAAGCAAGGCTGAATAGTTCATACTCAGAGATAGTACTGCGCTGGCTTCGAAGAAGTTGTTCAAGGAGGTATTTTCCTGTCAAATTTTCAGGATCTGAAATCATGGACCTCCGTGCCTGTTCTGATTGAACGAATTCATCAGCAAATTTTTGAGCTGCATCCGCTAAAAGATCAAGAATGTAAGGCTCTGATGGCTCAGGGGGTATCGTCAAGCGATCTGGGATCTTGACCGAAGCACCATCTACAGACTGAGAATGTAAAGCGTTCAGTTCCTGGCATTCCGAGCACATGGCACCTTTGGGACTGCCTCGAACCCATTTCGAGTGGAGGGAGGCAATCCTTGCCAAACTAGCACTGTCAAGAGATTAACCTGAGCTATGGAAGAATGGTGATGACAATAGACAATAATTACTTGTTATAAAGCGCGAAGTGATTGGCCAGATCGGCGCGAGTTACTGCTTTGTTAGGTTTCTCTTTGTTAGGCGGGTAGTCATAAGACTGGTAGAAAACACTGAATAAGTACACCTTATGTGTATAGAGCAATACTTACTTCTGCGACTATGGGTGGAACAAGGTCGGGATCCCAACAGACAAAGAATTTGTCACCTAAACATATCACCCAAATTAAATTACAATAGCCCAGAGAAGTCATGTCAATACCGTCAAGGTCACCGCCGCTACTCATGCTTGGTGCTGCATGACGTCCTGGCTTTGCAACTGATGCAAACACAATGCAGTCCACCAGGTGGATCAACTTCTCGTGGTGTACAGCGCGTAACTTCAAGCAGTCCCCTGAAGAAAGTTGTTGGTTTTAAAAAGGTATCAAATGAATTGGGAACAAGACGCACTGACCTGGGTACAAGCAGGGATTACGAACCATTAGAACATCTCCGTGAATCGGTGTAGTAGCTCCATATCCTGTACTAATACGTATGTACACTTCCCCTTCTTTCAACACCTTGAAAGGATCACAGACCCCAAAGAGAAGTCGTGATTTTTCGATGATCATACGAGAACGCTGTTTGTTTCTCTCGTTTCGAAAGTCAGCAATCTCTTTCATTTGCAGACGTCGAAGGGCAGCTTGAACGTTTGTGTCAGATAGGCCGTCCAGCAGTACTTTTTCTGCAAGTGGGTACTGATCCATAGACGACAGAAGGTCAATAGCTTTCAAAGGGTCTGTCGAAGCTTCCAAAATGCGCTGTAGATAGCTTGCTTGCTTTCCCAGTAGTTTTTCGTTCGATACGCCCAAACTGTTCAATAAAACGATAATGTCGTTGTTGAGCCGACCGAAAGCGTATGGCTTCGAGTAATCAACAACCGAAAAGGTCGTGTTCGTAGTGGTGGAAAATTTCTTCATGCTTTGGCGAAACTCGGCAAGATGTTCTTTCTTTTGGTCGAGTTCGGGATGTAGCATTAGAACCCCTTTGTATCCTAGATATCTAGAGAAAAACACTGTTAATTTTGTGTATTCCTATTCGATGAGTGATAATAACAACCTACCTGATTTGAAAGACGCATGGTGTATATCCCTTCCCTCGGAAGATGATTTTTTTGGCCCTACTAACTTGAACTGCCAATCTCTTCGAAATAAGCCCACACCCATCTGAGAAGATTTCGTCTCCGGCTTTGATATCCGGTATATCGGAGATATATTTAGGATCCAACACATAATCGATCTGAGCTTCGGAGAAAAGCAGGCCTATCCGTTTCGCACCTGCCAGTCACACATCAATGATGGGATCGATGTCATGGTACTTGTAGACGTACGTTTCGCTACATTCTTTATCTTCTCGAAATCTCCCAACTCGTATATCTTCGAGTCTAACTCGGCATCGCTGGTAGCTTTTCTGAGGAAACAGCTCCTTCCGCGCTACAAAGTCACGGAGATGAACGAACGCTCGAAAATTGAAGCTTCAATCTTACCAGCTGGCTGTTACTATGATGATAAAACCGATACTGCACATTATTCAAGAAAAGGCCAGTCTTGAGAAATCGTGCAATATACTCCCCATTCGTTCTGAGGTTACTATCCGGAAGACGAAAGTCTCCAAAAGAGCACAAGACAAAGTTGTCTTCGTGGTCCAGATGTAGAATACGATTAGAGGGAAACTTTTGGATTTGCAGGGAGATCTCGTTGGAAGTGAATTTGATAAACTTGCCAAACTTCCCAGTGCTGTTTCGAGGACGACGTGTCAAGACCGCCGGAAGGACTTCAAACTTCCATGTGTCGTCGTCTTTCGTCGGGTTGCTTTTCAAGATGTGTGTATTGGCCATGTCGGACAGGAGATGGTGCCTAGAGCCTAGAAGATGGGGGTCAACGGTGTACCATACCGTGGGTAGGAGAAGCACCAGAACCATCGAGCATAAACTCTAAGTAGACGCTGAACCTAAAATTCGAATGAATTAGCAGCATACCGTATAAAAGTGATAACTGGAGATCGGACCTACATCATTTTGCCCCCCGCTGCTGATATGCCTACCAAAACTAAATGCATCTATTTGGTCGGGCCTTCGGTGAGTGTGTCGAAAATCTGGGAGTAGTACACAGACTAGCTAAAGATTCAAATTCAAGTCCACAGGGAAAACCACTCTTTGCAATGCGTTAGCTGCAAAGTTAACTCTCCCGAAATCCTGTATCGTCTCGGAAGTCGCCCGGGAAGTCTTAAGGACTCAAGGATTCACTCGAAAGGACATAGGGCTTTTGGAGATGCAACGTGCTATCATGGAGGCACATCTAAAGCGAGAATCGGAAGCTTCGGAGGAAAACGATATCCTTCTCTGTGACCGCTCTGCCATAGATCCCATCGCTTACGCAGTCCTGACGACCAAGGATGAAAGTCATGCAAAGGAAAGAATGAGTATTCTTACCTCGTCAGGAGAGTTCCAGATGGCATTGGAACGTTATCGGTCATCGTTATTTATTCTTTTATTGCCGGTGGAAGAATGGCTTGAAGATGACGGTATTCGATCATTGGAAGACCAAGATAGATGTGCGGAGGTATTTAAAAGAGTTCTTGGAGAGCTAGGCATTGAATATAAGGAGCTTGGTCCGAACTTGAAGGATTTGGCACGAAGAGTAGATTTCGTTCTTAACGAGATAAGTATCCTAGAAGAATTGAAGTAAATTTGTAATACTAGTTCAGCGTCGAGTTACTGGTCATTGTACAAGATCACGAGAATTTCCACAAGTTGTCGACTTGAAGCCGATAGCGACTCGAGCGAAGGTACTTAGCTGACAGTCAAGCAAAATTGAAAAACATATATTGACCCTAGTTTGATCGTAACCTCAAATTTCGAAATCGCAAAACATATCAGCGCTTTTGGCTTTAGAAAATACCACAAACCTGGCAACTCGGATTGTGTCAGGACTTCTCGACCCCTGAGCTGGATCATTCCGCCGAGTCATGATCAGAAACTAGGGTGGAAAACAAAGCACTGACCCAAAATTCCGCGAGAGGTATCACTGTATTACCTGTGTTTGCGGCCGGTTACGAGTTTAGCTTTGGGTGCTAAATGGAGGCAGTGCGAAAAAAGTATCTCGTCATTAGGCCAATGGTTATAGGAGGAGTCTATTAGTGCCATATTAGTGGGCGGCCCACTAATACACGCCCCGGCCACATTCAGTATTGCTGCAGAGATATAATCACGGTGACTACTCTTCTACCACCCTAATCCTAGGCACTCGGATCCATCCATTAGGTGACCGTCAATATATTGCTTGATCTTGTACTTGCTCTTCCATCTATCCCCTGAATGTCCGCATATACGGTACAGCGCATAGAGAGTCCTTCTGGTCAGTACTGCATTTCTCTCAAGCTTCACCAAGTTGAAAATATTAGCGGAGGAGATTGACCAAGCCGTCGCCCTATTCGTGTCGCTCATGAAAGACGGTGAGCCAGATGTGTTGTTATTGGTAATGGTACCCGCTCATGGGGATTTGGAAGGTGTCACTACGCAGTGCCTTGTCGGTGGAGATTTGAGTCTTGTCGACCTTATGGCCCGTTCAATTCGAGCTGGATGCCTCGCCGGGGAATACTACAACGCTACCACGGTAGAAGACGGAAAGATGATTGGATTTTGTCTTTGGATGCCACCTGGGGAAGATTTGTTCAATACGTACGTGCTTTCCCGATAAGCTTTTGCCCGAGCTAAATCATGATAGTGAAGAGCAGCGGGCTTTAGGTCTTACTGATTTCATGAGCAAGCTTTCTCCAGAGGGCAAAGAGTTCTACAAGGGTACGGTATGTACGCTTCTCTAAGGTCCAACTGTCCGTTTCTGATCATTCGCATTAGTACTTGAAAGTCTTTCCCAGTTTCGTCGGTGAATGCATCGGGCCCACGGTATGTGTTCGATTATCCCAAATTTTTCACATCGTTGCCCAAGGCTTCCAAATCTAGGGGAAAAAAGATGGTTGGTGGTTACACATGGCAATGACAGCGCCCGAATATCAGCGCCAGGAAGTTGCCACTTCTCTGATCAATCTGGTCAAGGAAAAGGTGCCATCCTTCCATTGACTAGTGAATCAGATGTATCAGGGCGCTCATTCCCAACAGGCATCTAAACACGGTGATGTTTTGGCTCTCGCGGTATCCGCGGAGGAGAACGTGAGTCTCTGGATCAAGAATATCAATTACCTGGCTGATATTTCTTCAACATCCAGGTTCCTGTGTACAGCAGTATGGGGTTCCAGAATAAGGGGAAGACAACTGTATCATCAGAGTGGGGAGAATTTCCTATTTACGTCTTCACCTATGAAACGAAATAAACGGAGATCAAGGAGTGGGCCGAATCCGAATGCTAGTTTGAAAGTTTGTCTGATCTGAAAGAAATAGAAGTACACGGCCCTGTAATCTGTTGAACATGATGAAAACCAATGGTAAATGATATATCCATTGAGCTATGGAAGATTCAGATGTTCCTGCATTTTGGCGCCTACGAGACGAAATAAACGGAGATCAAGGGGTGGGCCGAATCCGCCTGCACAAGTTGATGATAGCGGTGAATATAGACACGACCTCAAGGAAACGTAACAAGAAGCAAAGCGAGGACACAGCCGATAGAAAGAGAATAAGGCAGTACGAAAGAAGGAAGACAATAAGCACCAGCGAAAATCGATTTACATCGGATAATCCTCGATAGCCCATATCATCTTTTGTGAGTTTCTTGTGACGTATACAAAATCACCTAAACTTGGTGACGGTTCGAGTCGCATCTTGAGATGACTTGACTCGAAGTAGGATCGTCAACATCTGTATCATCCTCCGAGAAGTTTGAGTTGATGATCCCGGGCCATGATTTGAATCTCGCCGGTTCGGAGGCGCTAGGGCTTGCACTCAACTCTTTGAAGATGAATTCAGTGTGACGATTGGTGATGCCGGACCAGACAGATCCACAGCGATGAGAGGGGGAAGACTATTACTTACGCTACCTCACTGTAATGATCCGATGATGAAGTAACCAATTTGTTGACGCGTTATTTGTATTTCTTTGGATTCATTTGGTCGTTGAGAGCTCGCAGATCTTCCCCATCTACTTACCTCTCATTATATCCCGACGTAAGTTTTTCCACTTCTCATTCCTTCCTAGTACTCGTTGTGTCGACGGACGCTCCCAAACCACCTACAATTACCAACATTTCAACCAATACATGGGCTTTCGCCTTCCCCAAATTGCATAGTCTCAGTGACAGTCCTTATTTGACCTCTTCTTCCTCGCCCTTTGAACTCGACCCTGGTTATATCGCTCTCTTCATCATTAGCGTCATGTACAATGACGCCTCTCACCCGAGATCTCTCTCCCAATCCCGTCTCCTCTACATCTCCTGCTCCATTCACTCCCAAATGCCACACTTCCTCACCGGACCCTGCATCTAAAACCATTTCTGGCACGAAGCCTTGGTCCAAAGACTATATTGGACTTCTCGCCTACATCTTCTGTCCCGGATGCCGTTCGAACCGTGGAGTTTGTCCTCTACTACACTTGCCGAAAGGCAACGCCAGACCAATTTCTGCTCTTGGCATTCGCTGGGCTTCTCGATTGGGGAACGCCAGTATCGGGAATATAAGAAAGATCTCCTCAGAGAGTCCTCTTATTTTATATATCGCCCTCGGCGCGCCACTCACAAGAAGGAAAAGACCAAGATGAAGAGGATGCAGCACGAAAACCAGGCCTCGACACAAAAGTCACGGTCTCACTTTCCTGCTATCGATAATATTCCCTCAAACCCCGCCGATACAGAGCATCGCAATTGTCCCTCTCGAGATTTCGGTGACGTAAATGGAGGATATACCGAGCAGGACAACCGGAAGATTGATCGCAGCATTGAAAGTTGTGAGGTTTATTGCGAAGGAGATCAAGGACATACATATACAGTTGACAGTAACGGTGAGTCCAGAAAAAATAATAATCATTACTTCTGTATCTTACTTTCTTTTCCTTTTCTTTTGGTTTGGCAGGCGATTGGAAAACCTTTGTCGCAGGCGGAGGTATGGCAACCACAGCATTCTATGCTGGACACACAACTTCTCGGATAGAAAGACCCTCCATACTGATAAACAATGCCATAGCAATCATTAACTCGCAGTTTTCCCTCGACCAAGTTCCTTCCCTGGTCATGTCCCTTGTTGTTCTTCTCGTGGTGTTAAAAAATCTATTGTCATTGTTTCGACAGTCTGTTTTGACGGCATTTGCTGGTTAGTATGCAAGTAGCTTTTCCAGCAGATGGATCTGGGAAAGAGGATGAACTTTTGGGTGGGTGGTCAGGTTGGTTTGGCAGTTGTTGGGATAATTGGTGGGCTTCAGGAGCTATAAAAATGTCCAAGGGTGAGCGCTTGAGCTTTTGAGAATACAGTCGAATGAAGGTGGGACCCCGAGAACTGTTTATGGTACCGTTACGTTGATGGATTCGGAGTTTTGTTTGAAGTTGGTTTTGTGCTTGTCGTTCTGTAGACAAATGATTGCTGGATTTTCGGAGGAAAAATCAATGGAGGACAAGGGCAATGTTCTATGCTTAGCTATCAACAATAGTTCAGTCGAACACAGGCAGGACCTTAAGAATAAGTATAGGAGGAATGTCACAAGCGCCTGTTTCCATACACCATGGCGACTAAATATAGTTCTCAGCCTCGAGAAATACACCTTTTTGGATCGATCATCCAGATGGGTACAAGTTAAACAGTGTCGGATGCTATTGGGCGGACTTGTAGCGTACTTGAGCTTCTAGTCACCACAATTATTTCTCCGTACAGATTCATGGCAGTGTCTCAATGTTCAAACCGATCTCAAAGTAGCTGTAATGCCTCATGTCAATCGCATGTCGAAAAGGCCGTTAGTATAAAGTCATTGATACGAATCGAAGAGTTCTTCCTTCCGTATACAACCCATCTTTCCCAGTCGGCCTACCCTATCTTACCACCTCGCACACATTTACATCGAACCTGACCATGTCCAACAACATATCTTCCACTGTCGGAAGAGATCAAGATAACTATGGATCATCCGATTCAGGTAAAGGAAAAGTCTGTAGCATAGCAGCTCATAATCAATTGTCCCCTTTTCTGTAGAACTTGATCACACTCACAGAATTTGTAAATGGCTTAGTCCTCCAGACCCATCTTCAAACTATGTCAGTGCATGTAATCAAAGAACAGAGGGTACGGGAATGTGGTTGGTCAATGATACCAGATTTCGTCAGTGGAAAAATAATGGAGGTGTTCTCTGGTTACAAGGACAAAGTTTGTTAGCTTGTGTATATTAAAAATTGAAACTAAAAAAAATTACAGCTGGATCTGGAAAGACATTTTTGTGGTTGGTACTCTTTAAATAATCCAAAGATCATGGTATTCACTTACTTCTTCAGCACAAATGCCATCACCTGCTTGCAGCAAAACCATGAAGCAGTGTTCTATCATTATTTTGACTCCCTTGATCCCAGCTGTGCCAAAACCACCTATAAGGGACTGGTTGCCAACCTTTTGAAGAATATGGGTACACACCCAGGCTTTGATCATGCTGTCCTCAAGAATTTGTTTGAAGAAAATAGGATGAGCGACAGAAATGTTTCTTCTCACATCATGCGGCAGGCAGTCCTGGAGCTAGTCAGTACCTTTTCAGGAGAAACATATATTGTTTTAGATGCGATGAATGAATGCCTGGACAGGAAAGAGGTAGTTCAATTTATCCAGACTATGCTGGGGGTGGGACGGATACATTTCATGATTTCATGTCGGCGACATCCCATATCTCAATATTTTCCCGATGTTCAACTTGATATAGGTGCTGAGATCTCATTGGATAGGGAGGAAAATACGGAGGATATTGAGAAGTATATACAGGAGAGTGTTATGGCCACAGGGCAATTTGGGGGTCTAGAGAATGAGGTCAAAGAAACCTTAATCACCGAAGCCCATGGACGGTAAGTAAAATTGCATTGAACAATGAGATACTGAACTAACCATGAATAAGGTTTCGATGGGTGAAGTGCCATCTTGATGTCTTGAAGAGGATGCTTACTAAGGAGGAAATTCGAGACGCACTCAAGCAACTCCCAACCTTGGCAGATAGTTACCAAAAAGCTCTGAGACTTGTTGTCTATCGAGATATGGCTAAACGTATCTTACAACTGTTGTTGTTCTCGCATGAGCCAGTCGACATTGAAATGGCCACAAAATTTTTGTCATTTGATATAGGAGAGCAGAGGTTTGATCCCGACAATCGCATAGTTTCCCTAGATAAACAATTTCACGTACTTTCTCTATCAAAGCTAGTACAAGTCGTTGGTAGCGGACCGGGATCAGAGAAACAATTGGAATTCACTCACCCATCGGTGAAGGAGTTTCTCAGGGATCAAATCGCCATTGACTCTCCATTCTATCTGGGCGATCGGCCACCAGCGGACCTCGAACTAGCATTCCGGAAACTTGGCCTCCGTGGTTCTCTTGATCGCACAACTGAAGGGAATCATAATGCGTTCCACCAAAGTTTTGGTGATTCGAGAAGAAATACAGAAGAGGATTCCAGGAGGAGGAATAATGACGATGACACTTGGCCCGACGAGAACACTGACAGCAGAGACACTCACGACACTGCTGATGGTCAACCCTCGAGCTCTGCTGGTACAGAGAGCCTTGGTTCCTCTCGAAATCTCGGTACTGTAAACGGAGGATATACCGAGCAAGATAATCGGAGGATTGATCGCAACGTCGAAACTGGGACTTATCACGAAGGAGATTACACGGTACATAACGGTAAGTTAAGAACCAAAAAAAAAATCAATACTCGTCCGTATCTTACTTTTTTTGTAACGTTGTAGGCGATTGGAAAACTGTTGTTGCGACCGGAGGCGTGGTGACCACAGCATTCTCCGCTGGACATACGATCGGGGTACAAGGATCTTACCACCGATATTCCCAACTTCAGTTGCCAACAAACAACGCGATAGCAATTATCTATCCGCAGTATTCCTTCGACCAAGTTCCTTCGCTGGTCGTGAACTATGTTTTGCTCCCCGTAGTGCTTATGAAAATGCTCTCGTTGGTTCGACAGTCGGTTTTTTTGAACTGATAAATTTTAATCTTCATCCCTCACCACCATTATCCCTTTGGTCATGATCTGCGCGCGTCTTGTTGTTGTCTACTTTGTGGCGTAAAGAAATGCGATGAGCGTCCAGACAAATCTGGTCGGTGCGAAACTTGCGTCCACCTACATACAATGCCTTGGCTTCGGTGCCAAACGTCCAGACTAGCTCAGAGTATGTCTTCGTCTTTCCTTATCACACTCTACCACGGTGCTCAGGATGTCCCACGTCAGGAGAATAGTAACGTGGTCGAGTTCCTCGACAAAATAGTTCCTCGCATCTCAACGCATGACCAAGGGACACTCAGGCTCCGCCAGCTCTCGGTCGGCAGAGCAAGAACAGACCCTTCAGCCTGCTGATGACCAATACCCCATCTGGGAGTCCCCAATCAACCGGCGAGCTCCTTCTCTCCGAAATTATCATGAGGAAATCGATGATGCCATATATCATACATCATAACCCCCAGCACCTTGTACGACTCGTCTTCTATAACTACATTGAACGTTGATAGATAATAACCGTTAAGTTACAACTAAACTCTGATTGAACAGGCATTGGAAGTATTACAGCGCTTTCGGGAAACCTTGTCCCAACCGAATTTCTCCGTGATGCATCAAAAATAAATTCCCAAAAAGGAACGATCCCTCCAGACATACTTCCTGCCCATGGCATAAGACGCTTTGAGGAACAGATGGCCACCTTTGACTTTTGCAGGCATCCAGACCATCCAAAAAGATTTAGCTAGAGGTACAGGGAAGTTGAAGGGATAAAAGAGGCCAGTTCGGGTACTTGACCAAAATGGTAAATCAAGCTCGCTTATGCTTTTTGGCAGGGCCTTTCCGTTCCTGGAATTTTATTATTTGCATCACAAAATACACGTTTGGGACAAGGTTTTCCGAAAATGCTGTAATCAGGATATGCATCAACTATTTTGGGATTTCGCCATAACTAATTTGCTCTGCATGTGCATTGAGCGCTGGAGCTCTTGAGTCTTGACTTTACATCATAATTGCTGTTGATCGTGTGAATCATAGCATTGTGCATCCTTTGACGCTCAAGCTATATTTAAGGACCACGCTACAGCTTTCTTATCTGTGCTCGACTTCGACCCCACTCCCTCTTCCTGCACTCAAAGACAGCGGGCTGTAAAATGGCAACATTTTTCCCTCAAGCATCCCAATTGTTACCGGCATTTTCGCAAGCCCCGACCATTGCCAGAGACCAGGTTACGCACAATGATCAGGTGCACACTGGCGACTCGGATTCCATTGTCTCTCCTGGTGTCCTTGGGACACAGTCAATTTTTGACGATGTGCGTCCATTTTCTGGATTGTCATTCAATTCTGAAATTAACTGATGAATTCAATCTTTAAGTACGAAACCGTTCGACGAAGAGGTATCCGTCTTTTGCGGGAGATTTATAAAGAAGTCATTGATGAGAATGATTATCCACGTGTACATCATCTTCGGGCCCAGAAACGTCTGAAATCTACCAGATATCACTGGCTGGTGATTGATCGGAATCCGCCACCCAGTGTTGCTGTTGTCACATATGGACGCGAGGATGCCCAGGCCGTAGGCGTTTATCTTTTATCTTTTTGAAGTCAAACCTCAGGAACCTTTTGACGATTAAAGGCTAGGGAGAGGGATTTATTCCGCTATTCCGTTCAGTAAGCCTCTAATGTCTGGACCTAATCTATACTGGATTAGATATCTCAACACAGTCATCCTAATAGTATAGCTTGTCTTTTCGGGCTGACTCAGAGTCATCTTCACCTGGTCTTGTGTTTCATAATGGTCAGTCAAATTATGTCTCAGGCAATTTGAGGCTCATTCATCACACAGAACGTTTGACTCGGGAGATGCTTCTCAAAGCCTTATTTCGCATGTTCCATCAACGTCATGATGACTCGAGAAGAGATACAGAACAGCATTCCAGGAGGAATAGTAATGACCATGACATTTGGCCCGGGGACGAGAACCCTGACAGTAGGGACATTGCTGATAGTCCACCCTCGAGCTCTGCTGATACCGAGAGCCCCAGTGGTTCCTCTCGAAGTGTCGGTACTGTCAGTGGAGGATACACCAAGCAAGATAATCGGAGGATTGATCGCAACATTGAAACTGGGACTTATCGCGAAGGAGATGATTACACGGTCAACAATGGTGAGTCCAAAACGAGAAAAAAAGAACAGTACTTATCCGTATCTTGCTTTTTTTTGTCACGTTATAGGCGATTGGAAAACTGTTGTTGCGACCGGAGGCGTGGCGACCACAGCATTCTCCGCTGGTCATACGATTGGGGCACATAGATCCTACAACCACGACGCTCAACTTCAGTTACCAACAAACAACGCGATAACAACTATCTATCCGCAGTATTCCTTCGACGAAGTTCCTCCACTGGTCATGAAATATGTGATTCTCCCCGTGGTGTTGATGAAAATGTTCGAGTTGGTTCGACAGTCAACTTTTACCGGCTAGCATGCAGTAGTTTTTCTGATGAATTCAGGAAGGTGGGCGGAGTGCTTTGACAGGCTTGGGATGGTCGTTGGACTTTCTAGAGCTGTAGAATGGCAGGAATAGTCGACGGAAACCAGGGACCGGGTGGTTGAAGATAATTCAGTCAAATAACAGGCTGGGCTTCGAGAACTGTTTATGATGCGCAGTTTTATGCCTTTCAAGTTCCTTTGATTTCTAACCGTGGTTTTTATTGGAACAATTACTGAGCGGGGGACTTTGATTAGTAGGGAGGAGACAGTTAACGGAGGACAAAGACGAGCTGTTGAAGATAATTCAGTCAAATACATGACGTAGGACCTCGATTGGAATAGTTCATGATACTTATATATGTAAACTTATGCTTTCCAAGTTTTATGCATTGTCAAGTATCGTTCTATGATATTTTTTTCTCAGCAAAGAGTGGGTGAGGTTGACATAAAAAAATCGAACCACGGAAAGGCACATACCTATGCACAAGTTGGATATCATGACACTTAGAATAGTGACAGCTACCGATACGATCTCCAGGAGACAAGAAGCGAGGACACATCTAATATAACGAGAATAGGGCAGTATGACAGAAGGAAGACAATAAGCATCAGTGAAAATCGACATACATTACATTGGACAATCGTTGAGTCTTGACACACCAAAGTAGCATCCACATGATCATAGCAATTAGACTACGACTGTTGACTGGGACTTGCGGGGGGCGTTGATGTTCATCTTTTGTGAGCTTCCTCTGACGTATAGAAGCTCGACTAAGCTTTGTGACGGTTCGAGTTACATCCTGACTTGACTCGAAGTACTAGGATCGTCAACATCTGTATCATCCTCCGGGAAGAAGTTCGAGTTGATGGTTCAAATCTCGCACTTGGTTTGGTGCCGCTAGACTCGGCGGCTAGAGCTTGCACTCAACAGCCCGCTTTGTAAAGATGAATTCAGTATGACGAGTTTGAAGTTAATGAGGTCGAACCAGACAGACCCACAGGAAGACTGACGCTGCCTCACTGTAATGAAGCAACCAATTTGTTGACGCATTGTTTGTCTTTCTTTAGATTCATTTGGTCATTGAGGGCCGACGCGGCCGGACGTCTTTCCCACCTTACTTCTTTGATTTTTCCCAACTTCCACTACTTCCGGAGGATCTTCCGGTTCGACAGTTGGTCGCTGGTTAAAGCTGTTGACAAACAAGCATAAATATTCTCCCAAAGTCCCTCTGCCTAGTATTCGTCTTGCCATATCGGGGGCTGGATTTGGGAGCCCGCATCTTCAATATGACGTCGTTCCCTACTTAAAAAGGGAATAGGAGGGCTGGACCGAAAAACAAATATCATCAAACAGGTAAATTTTTTCGCCGACATTCATAATGTCCGCCCCCCGCGAAAACCAATCCCGACGTAAGCTCTTCCATCTCCCATTCTGTTCCCACCTCTCATTCCTTCCTAGTACTCGATGTGTCAACGGACACTCCCCAACCCCCTACCATTGCCAACACTTCATCCACTACGTGGGCTTTCACCTTCCCCAAATCACATGAATCAGACCCTTGTTCTATCGCTCTCTCTCCATCATTAGTGCCGTGTAAAACGCCACCTCTCACCCGAGATCTCTCTTCCGATCCCGTCTCCCCTACATTTCCTGCTCCATTAACTCCCAAATGCCACACTTCCTCACCGGACCCTGTATCTAGAACTATTTCTGACACGAAGCCTTGGTCCAAAGACTATATCAGACTTCCCGCCTGTCGTGAATGCCGTTCGAACCGTGGAGTTTGCCTTGATTTGGCCTCTACTACACTTGCCTTTCGGCTACGCCACACCAGTTTCTGCTCTTGGCATTGGCAGGGCTTCTCGACTGAGGAACGCCAGTACTGGGAATATCAGAGAGACGTCATCGGAGTGTATCATCTTTATCCTTCTCGACGCGCTACAGACAAGAAGAGAAAGACCAGGATGAAGGGGACGCAGTACGAGAACCAGGTCTCGACACAAGACTTTCACTTTCCTGCTATAGCTAATGGGCCACCCTCAAACCCCGCTGATACAGAGCATCGCAATTGTCCCTCTCGGGATTTCGGTGACGTCAATGGAGGATATACCGAGCATGATAACCGGAAGATTGATCGCAACATTGAAAATTGTGGGGTTTATTGCGAAGGAGATCGAGGACATACAGTAAACAACAACGGTGAGTCCAGAGAAAATAACAATTATTACTGCTGTATCTTACTTTCCTTTCCTTTCCTTTTGGTTTGGCAGGCGATTGGAAAATCTTCGTCACAGGTGGAGGCGTGGCAACCACAGCATTCTATGCCGGACATACAACTGCTCGGATAGAAAGACCCTCCATACCGACAAACAATGCGATAGCAATCACCTATTCACATTATTCCTTCGACCAAGTTCCTTCCCTAGTCGTGTCCCTTCTTGTTCTTCCCGTGGTGTTGATAAATCTATTGTCATTATTCCGACAGTCTGTTCCGACGGCATTTGCTGGTTAGCATGTAAGTTACTAGGAAAGAGGATGGATTTGGGGTGGGTAGGTCAGGTTGGTTTGGCAGTATTAGGACGATTGGTGGACTGGCTATCGAAATACCTCTGGGTGAGCTGTTGAAAAGATTTCCATTGAATGAACGCAGAATCTCGAGAACTGTTTACGATATGTTGATGTATTCCAAGTTCTGTTTAAAATTAGTAACTTGTTTCGTGCTTCTCGCTCTATGGACAAACGATTGCTCTTTCGGAAGGAAAATCACGGAGGATATGCCTAGCTTTTAACGAAGGTTCAGTCGAGCACAGGCAGGACCTTAAGGACAACAAGTATGGGAGAGATATCTCAAGCGCCTGTTTCCATACACCATAGCGACTAAATAAAGGGTGCTCAGCTACTAGATTTTTCAATTCCGAGAAACACACCTTTTTGGATCGATCATCCAGACGGGTAGAAACTTAAAGTGTCGGATGCTATTGGCCACCTACCAGGCGGGCTTGTGGCATCAGCTTCTAGTCACTACAGCTTTTGACGCCCAGGTTTATGGCAGAGTCTCGACTCTCGAACCGAAACTGGATCTCAAGGCTGTGATCATGCCTCGTGTCAATCAATCACAAAAAGGGCCATTAGTATATAACGTCGTCGATATGAATCAGAGAGTTCTTCCTTCCACATATGACCCATCTTTCCTGGTCGGCTTACCCTATCTTACCCCTGAGCACATTTACATCAAACATGACCATGTCCAACAACATATCTTCTAGTGTCACAAGTGATCAAGATAACTATGGATCATCCAATTCAGGTAAAGGAAAAGTCTGTAGCATAGCAGCTCATAATCAATTGTCCCCTTTTCTGTAGAACTTGATCACACTCACAGAATTTGTAAATGGCTTAGTCCTCCAGATCCATCTTCAAACTATGTCAGTGCATATAATCAAAGAACAGAGGGTACGGGAATGTGGTTGGTCAATGATACCAGATTTCGTCAGTGGGAAAATAATGGAGGTTTGTTTTGGTTACAGGGCAAAAGTTTGTTAGCTTGTATATATATTGGAAACTTGAAACTAAAAATTTACAGCTGGATCAGGAAAGACAGTTTTGTGGTTGGTACTCTTTAAATGACCTGAAGATCATGGCATCCACTGACTTATTTAGCACGAATGCCATCTCCCATTTGCGGCAAAAACATCAAGCAGTGTTCTATTATTATTTTGACACCCTCGATACTAGTCAAGCCAAAGTCACCTATAAGGGACTAGTCGCCAGTCTTTTGAGGGAAATGGGCACACACCCGAGCTTTGATCACGCTGTTCTCAAGAATTTGTTTGAAAAAAATTCAATGGGCTCCAGCAAAATTTCTGTTCACACCATGCGACAGGCAGTCATGGAGCTAGCCAGTACCTTTTCAGGAGAAACATACATTGTTCTAGATGCAATGGATGAATGCAAAGAGTGGGAAGAGGTAGCTCAATTTATCCAGGCTATGCTCAAAGTGGGACAGATACATTTCATGATTTCAAGTCGAAATCCCATGCTGAAATTTTCTGATATTCAACCTGGTGTAGGTGTTGAGGTCTCATTGGATAAGGATGAAAGAGTGGGGGTGGATGATGATATTGAGGCGCATATAACCAGATTTTTAGCTCAGAATGATACGTCATTCAAAGGTTTAGAGTACGAGATCAAAAACAGCTTAATAAATGGAGCTCATAGACAGTAAGTAAATTCACATCAAATAATTAGTATACTTGAACTAATTTCAATAAGATTTCGATGGGTTGAATACCACCTTAAACTCTTGAAAGATCTTAGTACTAGCAGGGCCATTCGATATGCACTCAAGCACCTCCCAAAAACCTTGGAAGAAGCTTATCGGGAAGCTTTGGAACGTATTGATGGAATTCACAGGGATGAAGCTGAAGGTATCTTGCATGATTTCCTTGACCGCATAACTGAAGGGAATCAGAATGTGTTCCATCAAAGTTCTGAAGACTCGAGAAGAGATACAGAGGAGGATTCCAGGAGGAGGAACAGTAATAATAATGATGACACTTAAGGGGAACAGGGCGATTGGTTGGAGCTACTCCTGGCACCGGAGGTGGAAGACCACCTCCAACACTGGGACAGGTAACAGCGTCAATGGCAAAACCAAGAGGGAGGAAAAAGCAGACGGGAGTGACAGGTAGCCAGAGAACAATAGAGGAAACATGGGGTGGTCTGTCGCGAGCGCCCTCACGATTATCTTCACAATGATGAGGAGAGGCGGAAACCAATCAAACGACGCACGGAATAGAGTTGATGGTATAACCATACTACAGGCAAACATGAACCGTTCTGAATCAGCTCAGCTGGGACAGATCCATGATGCCAAAAACGAGTTTGATATACTAGCATTGCAGGAACCTTTTATTGATTATTTTGGTAACACTAGGGCTTTATCCCGCTACACCACTATCTATCCCGTCGGGCATAGGGACAACACCAAGGCAACGCGCTCGGTCATCCTGGTCAACACAAGATTGATCACGAATGCTTGGACAAGCATACCGGTAGCACACTCAGATGTCACGGCCGTACAACTTTCAGGTGACTTTGGCACGCTCCGGATCTTCAATTTTTATGTGGATGGAAACCATGACGGAGCGCTGGAGGTAGTATCAGAATGGATGAAAAGTAGTGAAGGACAGAGAATACCAAAACGGCCACTACACAATATATGGCTTGGCGACTTCAACCGACACCACCAAGCATGGGACGACCTAACCAACACTCACCTGTTCACGGCGAACAACGAAAAAGCAGCAGAATACCTCCTGGAACTAATAGCGGAGCACAACCTTGTGATGACGCTGGAGCCAGGAGTGCCGACCCTGCAAGCACTCTCGACTGGAAACTACACAAGAGTCGATAATGTCTTCTGTTCATCAAACCTGGTTGATCATGTAATTCAATGCGAAACATTCCCTGAACGACGGCAACCAAAGACAGACCACATACCAATAATAATGCGGGTAGCACTTGAAGCAAAAAAGGTAGTGAAGGAATCTCGACCGGACTGGAAGAAAGTAGAATGGGAAAATTTTAAAAAGGAACTGAAGGAGGAGTTGCGGACAATGGGGGAACCAGAGGAATTTAGGACGGAAGAAGAGTTTTGGGAAGGAAGACGAAAATGGAAAAGAGTAATACAAAAACTGGTTGATAACGAGGAGCTGGTCCCGAGAACGAAAATGACACCATACCAGAGGCGCTGGTGGAACAAGACATTGGACAGACTCCGGAAAAAGTGCAGAAAGTTGGGAAAGAAATCATACCGAAAGCGATACGAGGTAGACAACCCGATACACGAAGCGTTTAGGGTTGCAAGGCAGAGGTATGCTATGGAGATAAAGAAAGCGAAGGCGGAGAAATGGGCAGAATGGTTGAAATTTGTTGACGAGGCTGGATTATGGGATGTGGCAAGCTTGGTGGAGAAAGGACCGACAGATGGTGGAAGGACAGGAGTGCCGGGGTTAAAAACCAGAGAAGTGGGAGACGATGGAATGGTGGTGTTGGCGGAGGAGAATGAGGAGAAGGCGAAGATTTTCAAGGAAACCTTTTATCCAGAACCCCCGACAACGTCAAGAGTCCCAGGTGACGAACAATATCCTCAACCTGCTTGGGACTTCAGACCGCCAACAAATCGACAAGTACAGGAAGCCATATCACACCTAAAATCGTCTGAACCTCCATCGCTTCCATGATCTTGCTCGTATGATGAAGAAGACATGGGAATGAAGGTAGGACTACAATTTTTCCAGCTCCCAGATTTCAATGCAATATCTAAAGAGAGAATCCGAAGTGTACCATATGGAGCAGAGTTCCTTGACTTCGAAAAAAAAATACCGCATGGATGGATGAGTTCTGAGTGATCTGGTGACTGTCATATGGGGTGCATGGGATAACGGAAATAGACTATGGAACATCAAAATGAGCATCAGGAACAAGGCACAAATGAATCAATGTTTACCAGACATCCGAGTTTCTCAATCTACCGAGGTTTATCTGTCAGTTCCAACGGTATCCAACCCAGACTAGGTGTCATGTTAATTATCTAACCTTCAAATCAGTAGTATTGATTCAACCCACACCCACTCAGATTGACAGTTTTGACCCAACCCAGATCAGATGAATGGATATTAATTTAACCCTTCGATGAATGGATATTGATTTAACCCTTCGGCAATATTGCACCAAGCTTTCAATAAATCTACCTATCTAGTGTTAAGTTATTTCAATGTCAAAATCATCTGGTTACACTCAGTCTGGGTTGGATGAGAATGGGTACAAGTCAGCTCAGGTCATGATTTTTATACCCTGACCCATACATATTGTTGAGTTGAGTGGGTCTTGGTTCAATCAATATCTCAGAGAATATGAATCAAGAATGAATTTGCATTTTCAGTACTTATGGAACAAACTTATAATATCTATATGCGAATTGGTTGAGTAGCTGACAACAACAGTTTGAGTATGGAACTGGACAGCTGGGGGATTTAGATCCATCAGCTGGGCTTTTGGAGCCTGGCGCACGGGCAAGAAAAGGGCTCTTATAGATGGAATTCTGTCCATCATGAGGACTACCTCTGCGCACAATAAAATGAATCGAGAAAAAGATGAGTACATCGTGGAAAGGCTCGATTTAATTGCTTGCTTACCGGGCCTGGTCTGGCTTGTCAGTTTATCAAATTAATCCGTTTCCCCGCTAAAATAGATACCTGCTTGCGTAAAAGCCCAGTGGGTCAGCTTGTGCCAAAACAAGCCAGGTGAGACAGGGTCAATTAAACACATAGTAACCAAAATGCTGGTGGGCAGGATCAATAGACACCTTGCGCAGAGCCAACGGCTGCCAACTGTTGCGCAGCCGATGCGCAGATTTGGCTGGATACGACGTCATTTTTCAATTCAAATCTGCGCAATGGTTGGCGACGGTTGGCTAAGCGTAAGGTCTCTAATAAGTATTGTTGAACTAGTGGTGGAAAGAAAGGGAAAACGAAACAAGCGGTGTTGAGAAAACTGACCTCAATACAAAGACAGGCGGCCATCATGGTGACTGGAGCCCTCGCATCGACAGCTACGGATATCCTCGATATACATGCAGGTTTCCTTCCCATGCCCCTCGAAATTGAAAGGCAACGACATAGAGCAGCCGTCAGGCTCTGCACACTGCCAGAAACACACCCGTTAGCACAACATATAACAGACGCAGCCCGCAAAAGAAGAAGAAAACGACATTTCTCACCGCTCCACGATCTTATGGACAGGTACGGGTTACACCCACGAGTAATGGAGAAGAAGAAGGTCGTTCGATTCCCAGTGTCATGGGATCCCAGAATAGAGTTAGTGATCTGTGAAGGAATCAATGAAGCATGTGAGGCGGCTGTGCAGGACAAGGCGGATGTGCAGGTTTTTACGGATGGGTCGGGATTCCAAGGAGGAGTTGGAGCATCGGCGGTCCTATACTGGGATGATCAGGAATGAAAAGCGCTACGATTCCGACTAGGGAGGGACAAGCACCATGAAGTGTACGAGGGAGAGTGTGCGGGGTTGGTTTTAGCACTGCATCTAATTGCGAATTTGCAAGGAGTGCAGTCTGCCTCCATTTGGGCGTATAATGTTTCCGCAATCAGGGCAGCGAACACAGATAAAAGAGGCCCAGCACACTACCTGTTGGACCACTTTCACGAGCTACTCTCCCAAATACGCACATCGAGGCCGGACTTCCAATTGACATTGGGATGGGTACCCGGACATGAAGGAGTACCAGGGAACGAAAGAGCGGACGAAGAAGCAAAGATAGCAGCGAGAAAAGGAGGCCGTTCGAGTCGAAAAGTCAACCTACCGGAACCATTCCGACATCCCCTACCGCATAGTCAGACCGCTGCAATTCGAACTTTTCGCAACACACTAGAACGACGACATGAACGGACCTGGACAAAGTCACCCCGTTATGATGCGTTCAAGAAAATCGACCCCTCCGAAGCGACCAAAGCCAGCCGAAATTACCAAAAACTCATCCGAGAAATACCACGAAAGCACTCCAGCTTGCTAGTCCAACTCCGCACTGGGCATATCCAGTTATACCATCACCTGCATAGAATCAAGAAGACCGACTCTCCCAAGTGTCCATGTTGTCAAAAAGGCGATGAAACAGTTTTTCATTACCTGATGCAGTGCCCGGCGCACAAAGAAGCCCGAGCTCGACTGCGAGGAAAAATAGGCAGTAGCATGCTAGAGTTTGGGAAGCTACTAAGAACGACTCAGGAAGACGTTGAGGTACCTCTTCAACTATGTCGAGGAAACGGAGCGATTTGTACA
Organism: Dendrothele bispora CBS 962.96; assembly: GCA_004369135.1. Lineage (NCBI taxonomy): Eukaryota > Fungi > Basidiomycota > Agaricomycetes > Agaricales > Dendrothele > Dendrothele bispora. The sequence continues at coordinate 76,483 of ML179191.1, read as the reverse complement.
CATATACGGTCACTTCCCGGAACTGCCGGAAGAAGAGGAAGACGAAAGAAGACGAAACTAAAGCGAACAAAATTACTTACCATAAATATTTTCTAACTCCCATATCTTCTAACTCGCATATTCTCTAACTCCCCCGTCTCCCATTTCTTACAATCTCCCTAATTATACACACAATAATTCTTCATATTGTAACTCTCAGTTTCAATTCCTTTCCCTTCACACATCCATCCTCAAATAATGACTCCTAGAATTACTTTACATACACCAACCTTCAGCTTTTTCATCCTCACTATGATCTTGGTAATGGTCCAAACCAGAACCACGGCGCCCGGAGTCCTTTGGCTCAATACTTGATGAAGATACAACTTAGAAAGTATTATTACGATTAGTACTACAAGTAGGAGTATAGTCGCTAGCATATGCATTAGCACAAAGGCGAATAAACAAGGAGTTAAAAAAAAAAAAAAAGTATTGTTGAATGTCAGGGTTAAATTCCATTCATCTGATCCGAGTTGAAATCATACACACTACGTGGGGTTAGATCAACACTGACATTAGGGTTGTTTCAGTGCTGCCATTGGGTTAGATTAAAATACAGCTGAGGTTGTGTCAGAACTGACTCTGGGTTACATCAGTGTTGAGATTCGGGTTAAATCAACTTCACGCATTTGTTAAATCAGTTAATTGAGGCATAAACAAGGTTATATTATACCTGTACATTTGGGTTGGATCACAGCTACGTGGGTGTTACATGAGAGTTCTGACCAAGGTTGAATCAGTACTCATTTACACCTGGGGTTAACTTAAAATGTTGGATCAGATTAGTCTGATGGTAAACACATATTTTGCGATTAATGGAGATGACGCCATCTTGAATCCTGTAGAAAAGGTTAGTGCTTGTGGAGGTTATTCAACCCATCAACTGCTTCCACACATCTCACATATGTATTCTCCAAATTAAATAATATGCAAAACTAGCTCAGACTCGACCAAGTTCCTTCGCTGGTCGTGAACTATGTTTTGCTCCCCGTAGTGCTTATGAAAATGTTCTCATTGGTTCGACAGTCGGTTTTTACAGCGTTTGCCAGCTAGCATGTGGTGGATGAATTTAGGAAGGTGGGCCGATTGCTTTGGCGGTATTGGGACGATTTTTGGGCTTCTGGGGGTATAAAATGGGAGGAATTGTCAACGGAGGATAGCGAGCAAGTGTCTGAAGATAATTCAGCCAAATGACAGGTTGGATTTCGAGAACGTTCATGATACGTGCGTTTGTGCCTTTCAAGTTCCCTTTTTAAAATTGGTTTTGCGGATATCATTCTATGGTTTTTTCCATTGGGACGACTGGTGAGCGCTAGACGTTCAGTAGTCGTGGTAGAGAAGAAGCAGTCGACGGAGAACAAAGACAAGCTATTGGTAATCTGGTCAGATCTAGTTACACGACGTAGGACCTCTATTGGAACAGTTCATGATACTTATATGTATGCTTATGCCTTCCAAGTTTTATGTTGTTACGTATCGTTCTATGGTACCCTTTTTTTCTCAGCAAAGAGTGGGTGATGAGGTCAATCAACCGTGGAAAGGCGCATACCTGCACAAGTTGATAATAGTGATGAATACAGACACGATCTCAAGGAGACGTAAGAAAAAGCAAAAGTCACAGTGAGGACACAACCAATAGAAAGAGAATAAGGAAGTATGAAAGAAGGAAGACAATAAACACCAGCGAGAATCGACTTACATTGGACAATCCTCGACAGACCAAAGTTCTGTAGCTTCCACATGGTAGCAATTAGACTATGACTGTTGATTCTTGTCCTGGGACTTGCGAGGGCGTTGATGGCATTTTTTGTGAGTTTCTTGTGACGTATAGAAATTCACCTAAGCTTTGTAGCGGTTCGGATTGCATCTTGAGATGACTTGACTTGAAGTAGGATCGTCAACATCTGTATCATCCTAAGGGAAGTTCGAGTTGATGATATGACTCCCTCATGGTTCGAAGCCGCTAGAGCTTGCACTCAACAATGCCTGCTTTTTGAGCCCTTTGAAGATAAATTCAATGTAACAAGTAAATGAGGCCAAACCAAACAGACTCACGACGATGAGAGGAGGACTACGCTGCCTCACTGATCCGATGAATCAACTTGACACGTTGTTTGTCCTCAGGTTCTCGCAGACCGGACCATTTACCTCATTTCTACGTCATCTCTTTGATTTCTCCCTATGTACTTCCATCACTTCCGGAGGATCCTTCGGAATAGAAGGCAAGGAAAAATCTTTGTCCTTGCCTTGATCTATATTTGTATTCCATAATGATCGATGCAAGTGATCGATTCAAGAAGCGCCCGCTCCGAGTCATGCCAGTTGTCCCAACACCTTCATCTTTTCCCTTCCCCGTTCTAGGTTCGTATTGATTGTTATTCCTGCTTGCTGTTTCTGAGGTCGACATTTGCTATCTGTACAGCTACTAGTCCCTTCGTATCCTATCCAACTTCGTGATGCCCAAGTCCCCGTCGCCTAAGAAGGCTGGGGCACCAAAGGTCAAAGGTGCCGTGCACGCCAAGTCTGGCTGTACTTATACATGTCGAATAAGCAACAGGGTATGTCTGCTTGCCACTGATAGATTCTAATCTGCATCCCTCACCACCATTATCCCTTTGGTCATGATCTGCGCGCGTCTTTCTTGCTGTTTTCTACTTTTGGCCTCAAGAACTGCAATGAGCGTCCAGACAGATTCGTTCCGTGCGAAATTTGCTTCCGCCTACACTTACAATGCCTTGGCTTTGGTGCCACACGCCCGGACTGGCTCAGAGTATGTCTTCGTTTTTTCTTATCACACTCTACTGGCACGGTGCTGATGTCCCAAGTCAGGAAAATAATAACATGGTTGAGCTCCGAGAAAAAATCAAACAGTTCCACACATCTCAAGGCTATTCGGCAGAGCAAGAACAGCTGGCTGATGACCATTCCAGGAATAGTAATGACCGTAACACTTGGCCAGAGGACGAGAACACTGACTTGAGAAGAGATACAGAACAGCATTCTAGGAGGAGGAATAGTAATGACCATGACACTTGGCCCGGGGACGAGAACACTGACAACAGAGACACTGCTGATAATCCACCCTCAAGTTCTACTGGTACAGAGAGCCCCATCAGTTCCTCTCGAGATGTGCATACCGTCAATGGAAGATATACCGAGCAGGATAACCGGGGGATTGATCACAACATCGAAACTTGTGGGACTTATCACGAAGGAGATCACATAAACATTCATGAAGGAGATTATTACAACGGTGAGTCCAACAAAAATCAGTATTTATCCGTATCTTACTTTTTTGTAACGTTACAGGTGATTGGAAAACTGTTGTTGCGACTGGAGGTGTGGTGACCACGGCATTCTACGCTGGTCATACTGCCCAGTTACATGGATCTTACAACCATAACGCCCAACTTCATTTACCAACAAATAACGCGATAATCATCTTTCCGCAGTATTCCTTTGACCAAGTTCCTTCCCTGGTCGTGAATTATCTTTTTCTCCCCATGATGTTGATGAAAATGTTCTTCTTAGTTCGACAGTCATTTCCGACAGTGTTTACCAGCTAGCATGTAATAGTTTTCCCGATGATTTCAGGAAGGTGGGCGGAGTGCGTTGGCAGTATTGGGACGATTGTTGAACTTTCAATAATATCGCTCCAAAATGGAAGGAATCGTCAACGGAGGACAGGAACCGGCGAGTGCTCGAAGATAATTCAGTCAAATCAAAGGCTGGCCTTCGAGAACTGTTTATGAAAAGTGCGTTTATGCCTTTAATCATGTTCCTTTTCTCAAAAAGTCGGTCCTGCGGTTATCATTCTGTGGTTTTCATCGGGATGATTACTGAGCGCTGGGCTTGCAGTAGTCGTGGTATGGGGACAAATCGTCAATGAAGGACAAAAACGAGCTATTAAAGACAATCTGGTCAGATACACGGCATAGGACTTCAATTGGAACAGTTCATGATACTTACATATATATGTATGCTTATGCCTTCCTTGTTACGTATTTTATCTTTTTTCTCTCAGCGAAGAGTGGGTGATGAGGTTAATATTAAAAAAATCGAACCGCGGAGAGGGACATACCGCTGCACAAGTTGGTCATGGTATAACAGTGACGACTACAGATACGATTTGCAGAGGACGTAACAAGAAGCAAAAAGCGAGAACACATCCAATATAAAGCAGTATGAAAGAAGGAAAACAATAAGCACCAGTGAAAATTGACATTGGACAATCCCCAACAGATCAAAGTTCTGTAGCTTCAACATTGTAGCAATAGACTACGACTGTTGATTCTTGTCCTGGGGCTTGTGAGGGCGTTGATGGCATTTTTTGTGAGCTTCTTATGACGTATAGAAACTCACCTAAGCTTTGTGACGGTTCGTTACACTCGAAGTAGGATCGTCAATATCTGTATCATCCTCCGAAAAATTCGAGTTGATGGTCCGAGGTCACTTGCTTTGTAAACTCTCTGAAGATGAATTCAGTGTGACAAGTTCATGATGCCGAACCAGACAGACCCACGGCGATGAGGAGGAAGACTACGCTACCTCACTGTAACGATGATGAAGGAATCAATTTGTTGACGCGTTGTTTGCCTTTCTTTGGATTCGTTTGACGTTACTTCCCCATACTACGTATCTCTCGATTATCCTAAGTAACAGCGAACCTACTTCCAGCACTTCCGGAGGATACTCTGGTTCAATACATGTATATATTCAAAACGAATCTGTCCTTGTATTAATAATGGATCATGCAATTGATCGATGCTTTTGTTCTCCCCACAGTATGTCGTGCAGAACCGTTGGCACTCTGTTATGCGTAGTCTAAGTACTCCTGAGCGCTTTTGAAATGCGAAGAGGATAGATTCAATATCCCGATGTCCTTGAACATGATATATGTATATATAGTGGAATGACTCGAGTACACAGGAAGACCCGCTTTTTAAGAATCTGTGGTAAATTAAACGTTTGGAAATCATCAGTTCTGACGTATAGGTCCCGATGTCTTTGAGGTTCTCTTAGCGGTTTGTAAGGAGGAGTTTGTCTTAAGAGTCAGGAACACCGAGACCTTCAATTGATACAGGAAGATCTGTACCTCAAAAGCTCCAATCTCAGCGACAGCTGACCCACATATCACGGTCTATCACCACGCCTTGTAGTTCAGGCCATTCATTGGCTCATACCGGCTGAATGAAATACAAAGGCTATGAATCTAAAATGTTCGGGATGCTAACATGCAAATACTACTAGGTAGGATCTTCGGGAATGGCATAGAGTTAAAATTTTGTTCTCGTCTGCAGTAGCTGGCCTGTTACCAAGGAATTTCCGTGCATTGGTGACGCCTTGCATGAAGAAACCTCGGTAGTGAGATGTAAGTATTAAAGGATAAAAATACATCAAAAGCTGGCTAAACTTGACCGGTTGACCATTGGCCATGTCACAATACCACTGAGATGCCAGTAACATCATTGTGACACATACTTCTATCTTAGAGTCTCTTGTACTGCAAACAGAATTGTCGACGAATCATACATTCCTGGCTACTCAAATAACTAGTACGTGTCCCAGAATCTAAACACCAAACCGGAGGATTGATCCGTAATGCATTAATGTATGGATAGGGGTTGTAAAGATTCTGAATGGTGTCCTGAGATAGTAGAGACAATAGGCAACACGTCGGAAAACTAGATAGGTCAGACGATAGCTGAATTTTCGCTGAAATCAATTCAACTAGAGCATGATTTTTGATCATAAATCTCAATGAAGCCGCCATAGAAATCAACCAAGTCATAAATTGTACAACTGCTTTTGTTGCCTAATCTCATCACCTCAGATACTTAGAAGGGGTAGGAACAGAAAAGTGCAAGCCACGTATTCAGGTTGACCCAGCTCCGACTTTCGCTGATTGGAAAATTTTTTCTGAAGATCGGGATTTGAGCTTCAAGCGCTTAGCGCTTAGCTCCCATGGCGGTAGTTCGGTTCAATTTCACATGAGCCTGTTCTCACGCAGGATGCTGATGTAAGATTCCTGCTGCGCGAGTGCACAGCCACTGCATCTCGTTGTGCGTGCTTGGGGTTAGTTTTTCCACTTCTGCAGTATGCAGACTCTACAAATCTAACGGAGTCATTTCTCAAGTTCTAGGTATCAGGGTTCTTGTGTGTGAAGCTCACCGTTGAAGAAAACTTTTAAAAGACTTTAGTCTTTGATGGTGTCCAAAGCATGACTCGGAGAGACCGTCATTTCCACTCATTCATCAGGACCTCAATTTCACACAAATTATCCCTCACCATGGCTTGGTCTCTTTCTCTGGGCTATCAAAACGTAGCAAAGCGACACGTCGAAATGAAGAAAGGAGACATTTGTTACCAGTGCAAACGCGAGAGGCAGCGAACTCGCGCGGGAAATTACATTTACATCAGCATCCTGCATAGATGCAGGATTGATCCGGACAGGCTCTAAGGTTATCACGTACTTCCAAGAGTGTCAGATTCTTTGACGTCACCGCATCCCTGTAAAAAGTGAAAGACGGTTTTGGGAAATTGCTATAAAGAATCTACAACAATGTTATGTGTCCCATCTGACCCCAAGACCTCAGGCCTCATTGCTCCAGTACTCACTAGCACTCCATACCACTAATCGGATCTTTGTTGAGGTAGTCGGCTTTTCATTCCACCTCACATAGAGCTCACGCAATTTTAGGTTCAATACAATGCCCCCCACTCGCCAAGCGTTCAGCATGAAAAGATTTCAACTGAAGAAGCTTCCAGAGTTTCCTCGGACATTCTTAAGCCGGCGGAAGGTGAAGATCACCCTACCAGTGGACATTCAATATCGGCGCCGGCGTAACTCACCAAACGACGATACCCATCATAACACTGATCAACCATTTCCACAACCTACTCAGAATGGTTTTGAATCTCATGGTTATGATACGGACGCAGATAATCACGCCTCTCCACTCCACCGAAGATCCGGGAACTCAAAGGGAGGAGACTCGGATACGGGACAGTATGGCCAGAAGACCGAAAACGCTTACGACAAGAATAGCGCTGACAATTCACGCTCTAATTCCGCCAGTGAAGAGACCTCCCGAAGTTATCACAACACTAATAGCTACATCGAGAAGGATAACCGAAACATTAACGGTCACAACATTGAAAACCATGGGACTTATAACGAAAATCGTGGTGAGTTCAAACAGTCATCACCAAAAACAATCAGTTTTCTTACACCTTCGCGATGTGTCTAAGGCGATTGGAAGACTGTTGTTGTAACCGGAGGTCTCATGCACTCGGCGTTTTTGGCTGCACAGCTAAGGGGATCCTACATCCAACAGTGCCAACTTCAGTTCCCAACAAACGCGATAACAATCATCTACCCACAATATTCTTTTGACCAGCTTCCTTCCTTGGCTCTTTCTCCTATTGTTCTCCCCATGGTGTTGATCAATCTGTTGTCGCTCGTTCGACACTCTGTTTCGACAGTGCTCATCGGCTAGCATGAACCCGGGAAGGAAAATGGACTTGTAATATAGTGGTGAGAGTAGTCGGACTCTTTGAGGACCCATGCTTATCCTGTAAGACCTTTAATCGAAAGTTCGGACAAAAATTTTCTTTTTTGACCAAAATGTTTGCTCAAAATTCGGACAAAACAAGCCTCTAGACGAAAAATGTTTAATCTACAATTCGGACATCGCAACTCAGGGGTAGTTCAGGTTTGTTCAGAGTTCGGACATCGGTTTACATGAGCTTACGTGAGCATGGGTGCTGTCATTGTTCTTATGCTTGCCACAGTAGCATGGATAAATGAGTAGGGGGGGCCGACAAGCGGCGGAGAACAAACCGTGACAGATTGTTACCTTTACAAAAGGTAGTAAGTATTGATCTGTGCGCAGATGCACAGCGCCTCTCACCGCCCTCCCTTTGGTCGGCTGGCTTCGAGGCTCCTGACTTATTATCAATGACACAAATATTGTAATAATATGCAGATGAAAAGAGAAGTATCTATAAGCAGAAAGGAGAGGAATACTACCAATTTAGAAGCAAAGACCAGCGGAGGCATAAGAAAAAAACAGACAGTGAAAGACAGTATGTAAGCAGGAGAGGGAGATAGGCAAAGAAAGGTAGTTCTTCTTCCCGGCCACTTTGCTGCTTTCTGGCCTGCCAGTGATCTTGTTGAGTTGGGGGGAAGTTTCACTTGGAGGCTTTGTAACTCAGGAATTTATGTGGCTCGAATGTAAATGTTGAGGCGTTGCCGCTAGTCGGTCTTACAAGTTATTTGTACTAAGCAAGTCGACGGCTGGCAGGAAAAAGGGGGTGAGGGTAATTTGTAAGCAGAAGTCGACGGCCAGGCGAAAGAGAGTAATTTGTAAGCAGAAGGAAGGGCAGTGGGAAAGCGAGAGTAGGAAAATTTGATTACGTACACTATGTGTCAGCTTTGGGTCCCGAGCCTGCGAGAAACAAACTATTCGTTTCATTTCATTACACGGTTTGTTAATATGGTAATTTTGTTGAGAACAGTATTCAGAGTCTGAGCGTATAATTGTAGAGTATTGTTGATAATTTGAACCCTCTCAGGCTCAATCCTTCTCCACTATGTCGACAACTACTAACTCTCCTAAGGCCCAAAGCGCTGCATAGGGGCAAAAACGAATAGATATATGTCAGAGTGAAAGTTCGGACAATTTTTTTTTTGGATCGAGGTCAGTTCCAAAATTCGGACAGGGTTTCAGAAAGGGTGGTTCGGAAAAGTTCGGACAAATTTTTTGGAAAAGTAGGTTTTTCAGATCAAACATCTGATAGCATAAGCATGGGTCCTACTCTTTGGGATAATTTTTAAGTCACGGTCTTCTATACTTATACTTATATGTATTCTCATGACTCCCTGATTTTATGCGCTGGACGTATCATTCTATGTTACCTTTCTTTTTTCTCAGTAATGGAGCTAAGATGCATGAAACGTAGGTCAATGAAATTTCCAACCCGAGACCCAAATGCCGCGCACTGAAATATAAAAAGTTGAACTACACCACCAATTTGTTGCGATGCACCCGCGACATTAGCTCCGTGATGTCGCCGGGCCGTGAGTCCAAGGCGTCAGTTTCTCATCCAAACAACGTCAATTTGACAATTCAGAGGCCGCGTCAGTTCGATATGCTACACACGTCGCATCCATGTCCCTAGGACATCCTTGGAACATCCCTCTATTTCATCCCTGTAACACCTTGTCTATGTAATACTCTTCTGTGAAAATGTAATTATCTCATTTCCGTGCACTCACTCCCTTCATGACTTGTCTCAAGTGTCAAACTCAGTCTCAAAGTGACGGACTGACCCCCGCTGGTACATATGGTACACAAACAACGTGTACATGCTTGGAGGAGCCGGAGGAGAACTTGGAAGACGTGCTTTCTAGGAAAAATTCCTCATCAAACATACCGCTGAAAAGGGAGGAAATGGATTTGCTGCAGGAGGAATTACACGGTCTACGGGCTTCTGTAGACAAATTAGAATCTCTGGTGTGTGTACCCACTTAGGTTTTTCAGTTTATAAACTAACTTTAACGCGTGTCCATCAGGGATCTTCAACCAACTCTGCTGATACCGTTACTTGTACTACTGAATTGAGCGACACGGAACTGGTCAAAACCCTGGATGAACTTGTCGGCCACCTAGATATAAAAAGGGTGCATGCGAGCGTTGACGATTCTTCAACCGAAACCGACAGTCAATTTCCGGCGCCGCCTTCTCAAGTACGTGTCAAATATCTCTTACTTCGTTATGTTAGTCATGGATCATTCTTTCAGGTTTCACAATTCGGATTTTTGGAAGCCCCAATGGAACGACGCGATACGGCTTGGCATATGAAGCGACTGGATGCCCTTACTGTTGTTGAGGATGAGGTTTTTCGTGCCAAGCACGCCGAAATAGTTGAAGAGCGGGGATTGCTTCATTTACAGGTACACTTGGAGAAGGCTCGACTTAAGCTCATGGCCCAGCGAGTTTTGGCTCGACAGAAGTCCGAGAAACGGGAGAGGTTGGCACGGGCTGCACATGAATTGCGATGTCGTCTGAAAGACACTCGCCTTTGTATGTAGGTTAGACATCTGTCAATGTAACTTGGTCTACTCTCCGGCGTACCTAAGAATACTTTACCATTCTGAATCAACTCGGTAACTCTCCTTCCTGACCTTTCCTCAACGATTTTGCTGCCTTGTTCCGCTCCCTTGTAGCCCGGCTCTTTTCCTGTGTCTCTGCTCGTTTCATTGGTCCTGATATTTGTAGAGCGGCGGCATGGCGCAAATGAGTTTCTTTTCGATGGGAATCCAAATGGCGTGGTGCGATGAGTTCCCGAGGAAGGGTGCGTCATATCAAGTGGGCGTTATGGAGGGCATGTGTGTTTAGGAGATAACGTTGGTTATCACGGTGAAGGATTCCTTTTTGGCGCATAGCTGTTTGGAGCCGCTCCTGGACAACTTGTTGATTGGTTTCAATGATAGGACATGTGCCGGATACACAATCATGCTGAGCATTGAAATCGAATAACACGTCCTGTTACACTGTGGGTGAGAATGATTCAAACCGGCCAAAAACGACTTGATAACTTGCCTTTGCTTTCACAACTAAATGTTTATCTTGACGAACGAGAACTGGCATGTCAAATATTGGATCTTTCGTGTCCAGAATCCTAAAATGTTCAACAATAGCCAACGCTCCTTCCGAAGACAACTCGTCAGTGCTGGAAGGGATTAAAAGCTTGATGATACGACCTGCAGAAGTCGTGTCGTCCTATGAATAGAGAATTTAATTCTAAACACAACGAAAGGACAATGAAAGCCTACTGCCTGCTTAAAGAATATCCATGATCCTGGGTGACATGTATCCGTTGACTGGGAAATGAGTGTGCGGCAATGATCCCAAGGGATATCCGGCTGCGTGTCTGGCAAATTTGTCGGAATGCATTCTGGGTCCACATTGATGGTCGATGTCAACTCAGACCAAAGTGTCGGGTTCCGGGACTGACATGGATCCTTTGATTTGCGAGGTGCACGTTTAATCTGGCCTTAAACAGGTGTTTGATAATCAGCAAATCCTATCACTGAGTCGGGGAGATGTGTACCTGGAACGATCTTGTGCTCAGGAGCCCAGCCCAACCGCCGTTGCAATTCAGGGTTGTTTTTCAAAAAATTCCGGGTTTTGATGCCACCTTGAATAAATCTACCAGTTTTCTCGTCCTTCCAATACCCCCCACTGACCATGTGCTTGAAGCGCTCCATTCCAGACATGGATTCAGCGATGTCACGACTCGGTGCCAAATGGTTGGAAAGAACACTGCATGTCCGGAACACAGCATTGAAACATTCAAAGATCTCTGTCGCAAAGATCATAGAAGGGCCAAACCGCCGGATGTCTTCAGGGAGGTGAACGAGAGCGTGAAGTTTGATTTTGGTTAATATTCGCCTTGGATCCACTTTTGCCCATGCATCGAGAAGGTTGTCGATCAAGATTTGAAGATCATGCTGGTTTTAACCGTTTATTAATTGTGAAAAAATAAGGAAATATGCACGTACCAGGTACATGTCCATATTGTCAATCTCCGTGAACCATATCATGGCTCCGAGTTCACCAGATGCCTTCCAAAGGTTGAAAATGGAAGGAGGGCATAAATCATGCACCTTAAAAATCCCCAATTGCTGTAATATCTTGAAGTGTTTCCCAATGAGCGAGTTCTTGTACTTGATCAGATATGCGGCACGAGGTGGGGGGAGGGTCAACCCATCAAGGCAAGCAGATTGTAAACGGATTGCAAATATTTCGTCTTGATCTTTTGACCATGATTCGTTGGTTGAATGCCACACGTACTTTTTATTTCCAAGAAGCCATGTGTGAAGGGTCTCGACAGGCGTGTCTTGATTGGGGCTAACTCCACGGGTGGTCAAGAGCATATTGTAATGGTCCCCTGCTCGGATATCATTACGAGTGGCTAGCAATTCTCAGCAACAATGACATGAATTTCTTACAGAAAAAAACTTACGGTCATCTGTAGCAAGCTTCTCATATGTCCGAGCCGGTTGTTTCAAAACCCAATCCCAACATTCCCGGGCTATATCCTCGACAATTTCATCTTTCAAAGCTTTGCGGCGGGCCCCTTTGAGAGACTTGCTGTTAAGTCTTTGATCGCGTGTATCTTCATTTTTGATTCGCTCCTGGCGTAGCAGTTTTGACCTAAGTAACAGTTGGTCAATCCAATACTGGGCAATCTTGTCTTTAATGCCAGAAGCCGACATCGTGGATTGCACTGCGTCAGTGTTACCATGACAAGCAAGCCAAATGATATACCGAATTGTTTGGAGTGCCTGCTCACTGTCTCGAGGCTCACCAGGATGGTAAAGTGCCTCGTAACCTATATTTGATTCTTTTTCAGCATCGGTTCCGCCAGTCAAGTCACGCCGACAGTTCCGATTCCCATTGACACCAATATGAGAGCTGGTTTCAGACTGTTGGGGATTGTCTGCCGGAAGGAAATGGGGGATGATCTGAAACAATATTGGCTCTTCGAGTTCACAGTCAAATGCATGATGCCAGATATTCTCGTTGCTGATATTTATGCAGGTATTATAAGTGGCTCATTTCAATTCGAGACAAACTGACTTACAAATCTTGGAGCAATGCGACAAATTGTTCCGTTGAAGAAGCATGTGAAGACGTCGAGCAGAACCGCATGAAGAACTCTTGAGACAGTTTTGCGTGAGGCAGATTGGCATTCGTTATGTAGATGTTTGTGTGGGCATTGTACTGCTTGCTAACATTTCCCGAAACATCATCACTCCATGGAATGACACGTAGTCGGAACATAGGCCGGCCTTGAGCTTGTTTGCGCAATGGATTGATCAACGGAAAGCTTGGTGAGTACTCTGTAAGGGCAGATGTGATAAGGCCTTCAGAAGCAAGAAATATTACGGCTCACCATGAAAATGGATATCATTTGGAAGTTGCGCTTGAATATCAAGAACATTGGATTTTAGGTCTAATGCTCGGACTTGGCACAATTTTCCAGTTTGCACTTCAAAAAGACGAGATATAGGTGAAAAATGGACACTATAGGCATCAGCATATACAACATTTTTAATGGTGATCCAGCGTAGCGGCATTATGTATACTCCTTGAGCTGTCTTCGCAAGTTCTTTGACATAAAAATGACGGTGGCGTTCCAATGGAGAATCCCAGTCCGCCCACATTGGTGAAAGCTCATCCAAATCTACCTCTTCAAGCCACTTAGCCGCATGAAAAGTTTCAGAAACAACAGGGGAAACCTCCGGATATACATGGATATGTTTTCGTACAAGTGGGTTGGCCCAGTCCTATATTTTGCCTTTAAGTATCTGCTTGTGAGTAACTAACAATAAATTAATACATACTAAAGCAAGCAATGATGCCGGATGGTTCATGTAGAAATGGTTTTCCATTGCAGACTGGTGGTGTCTTGATGTCAACTCAAACTCTCGAGTCAAACTTGATTGGACTTTTCGAAGTTCGCTGAACGTCGGAACATTAGGAGTTCCACACTCTTGCATGGCCCATATTATAGCTTTTAAGTGATCGTCAGATAGACGTAAGCGTGGCAAGTTATCCAAAAGATCCAGCATAACATCTGGACAGCGAAAATGCATTTTGAGAATACCGAAGACATGGGAAGAAACATTGAATTACTGACGGTCTTTGACGCATGAGGCTTCCACGCTGAATCAGATGCCGTTACCTCATTGTTGATTCCTTCCATCTCATCCACGATGTCCTCAGCGTCAGGATGCATAGCTGAGGCACGGAAAACAGCCCAAAGTCAAGAGTACTTTTATTATGCAAACAACAATTGTACATACCACCGGCTTCCTCGATCGTCAAGCTCAAGAACGACTCTTCTATTGTATCGTCGGGTTCTTCCACCAAGTCGGAATCAGAAGTGAAGAGTCCATGGGTTCGCAACAGCTCAAGACCATCCATTTCAGCATTCAGATGTGTCTTCAGCCTTGTCGCTGATGCCAAAGGGTCCAGTCCTGCCGACAGCTGAATTGGGTTCCCAACACCATCAAAGTAGGTGCCGATATCTTCATTCATGGTTATGTCGTTGAAGGGGTCCTCTGGGCTGGAATATGGATTTACAGAGTGCGAGTCATTGTCGAAAAAGGTGTGCCATGTATTCATAGTGACATATCTGGCATTTTGGGTAGGAGGAACTGCGACACTTGGGGTATTTTGACTCAGAGTGTTAAGAGCCTTTACTGCTTCTTTATGAGCTTTTGTCTTGACGTGACTGGTCTTGGAAGTTTTCAGCATGACCCCATCTGAAGTATTTGTGTCGGACTCTGCGCAAATGGTGCACTTGATACGGGTCCGGTCACCAATAATTGGTTCCCAGAATGCTGTAGGTATAAGCTATTTTTCTTGTGTTGCTGCTAATAAGTAAAACGTACTTACAGTTGTTGTTTCGAACTGCAGGCATCCCAAGATATGCTTGCTGTTGACCAGCCCTGAACGAAACACGTGCAGTTATCAACAAAGTTTTTTTTCTGTCGTTTTTCTCTTGAGGCCAATCCACTCCTCACTCACAATGTCCGACTCAGACTCAGACGATGCTGGCGTCATGCTTAGCTCGGCTCCAGGCTCTCCACGTACACCAACAACACGGCTGCCAGCAACTCCTGCCCAAACCGTGCAGTTACCAGCGCAGTTTTTTCTGGCTTCCGAGTCCAACACACCTGCACCAATTGTCGCAATCCACACTGATCCCCAGGCTCAAGCTGGTGCTGGTCATCAAGATTACATTCAGTATGCGACTTGGATTGCCTCTCGTTTTGGAATTAATCAACAGCGAGACCAAGTTGCGCTTACCGAATTTGCACAGGTATAACCTCATTATTCACCTCCCGTCCTGCACTGATTATATGTAATAATTTACAGCTTCAGGACCCGCAAAAGGCGCTAATCTTCATTGCTGCCAAGGTCATCGCTATGGAGCTTCGCCTCAACACCATGGAGCCAGCTTCTACCGGTTATCAAATGAGCGATGCTCTCAAGGTATTTCCGGTCTTTTCACAATAGAGACATTATTAACTGCATGACCTGTTAGGGCCACATTGAGACCGTTACTCTCCAAGTCTTCCTGGATCCCAAGCTTGGAGCTTATAAGGACCAATGGCCAAACAAGAAGGCTCTTGTGCGTATTGTTCTTCTCTTTATATTGTTGTTACTTCATACCTTCAAATGGTCGGCAGGCTGTGCTCAAGAAGAACCCACAATGGGGAGTAACATCTGCAGTTGCGAACGATAAGGCCAAAATGAAAGTTATCAAGCAAAAAATAAGCAGTCGTTTTATTCATCACCGAAACGATGCAAAGGATGTTGTAAGTCATTTCCTTTTTTATTTATTTATTGTTGGCTTTGCTCGAACGCTTATCCCTCCAAAACATAGATCGCAGCTTCGTTGGGCACGTTCCATGAGGAGAATGGGAAATTTGAAGGGACGTCTATTGGAATTGTTGAGCTGTGCCAACAGCTTATCCGTGCAGTTGGCGGTCGGTCATTTGACCTTGAAGTAACGGTTCCATTATGTGCTCGGGCCGCTTTTATTGTATGTGTTCTTGATGTCTGTGTTAGCGTGGATTGCTGATTTCTCAGCAGCGTAAATCTTACAAGAAGGCCTTCAAGGAAGCCGGAAATGTCAAGCCCACGGACTTTTGGGGGAAGGTTGACCAGGATTTGAAAACGGTCCGCGACGAGAAAGAAAATGATCCCGCTCGTATCTCAAAGTATGTTTGTTTGTTTTTTTTTCGAGATTGAAGGTTGATGTGAATCCCCAATAGGGTCATGAGCAAGATACTTAACAATGACCGTGAAAAGTATGGCCAGCTTCCTCCTGAAGCCCTTGACCATCTTCCCAGAGTTGCCCAGGAGTTTGCGGGGATGAACGATGATTGATATTCATAGCTCGACCGGAGTTGTAGCTAGTTTATCACTGTCCTTCAATAAATTTTGTTCATTATACATTTCTCAATGGCGCACAAACGGTCTCCAATAAATACATTCTGGATGTGTTATAGTTCTATGCAAAATACATGAGCAGAGGGACACCAAAGGTTGTCGCAGGGATATCATGTGGATGTTTTGAATGGTCTCGGAGGTGAAGCTTGTTACTGTGTCGCCTGGACATGTTTTCCGGGAATGCTTTGAGGATTTATGATCTGACATTAATTTGATGTCGGCGGGATGGGTGAACTACATTGTGCGCGTGGTATCGGAATATCAAACTTAGGATATGAATTACATATCACGCCAAGATGGCGGTGTACTACTTATGGGAAGGTAATGCTACATCAGTTGAATGTAATGATCTCAACGAGACATGACAATAAGCAAGAGTGAGGCCACCTAATTAAATAAGAGAATAGAGAAGTAGTACGGAATAAAGAAAATCACCGAGCAAATCTGAGTGCGAAACCGGCCGGAGAGCAAACGCAACGGTCTAGAGCTAGACAGTATTTGATGACAGTCGCGTTTGCCGCCCTTTGCAGGGCGTTGTCTTTGAGATTATAATTTAGCGTAGCTTGTTCCTCCCTTCCCCCCATGAGCACCTTCTAGGATGAGGATCTCAACGTCAATATTCCTAAATGTTATTCTTTTGCACATTTGGAAAAGTGTAAAACTGCAAGGCATACATCATATAAGTAAGTATCATGATTCATGACCATATTGTTATGGTATATTTTCTTCAGGAAAGAGTGGGTGGTGAGGTTCGATTCAACATTCATCAGACAGAGGCCAATAAGTCTAAGAGTTCGACTCGAGACCGAGATGCCATTGGAATATAGAGAATCTAACTGCAGTAGGAGTAGTTTATTACCGGCATGGGACTAAGTGCTACCGGGAAGACGCATCTCGCTGCACGAGTTGGATATCATATACTTAATGCATATGGTGACCAACTTCAGTACGATTTTAACGAGACGTACCAATAAACAAAAAGTGAGGACAGTAGACACCTAAATTGAACAAAAATGCAAATAGAACAAAGGGAATCAGTGAAAACCGACACCCATCAAACACCTTTCAAGGATACTAAACCTAGATAGCATCCGGTCACCGCTAGCTTTCACCGGTCGAAACAGCGGTCTGGCATTGATGGCAGTCCCGTTCATGGTCCTTTATTCAAACGATATGCTAAGTCTTTCAGAGCAACTGGCTTTGATCAGCCCGTTTATGTTTTCGATGACAGTCGACCAGAGATGCGGACTGAGAAGGCAAAAAGGAACTTCAATTATTATGCATTGAGCGTCACAAATCGAAATTTGCTTAGGATTGGCAGTTTGATCACTAGGAATACAGTCGTTTGAACGATTCTCAACAGACAAAGTTCTGTAATCTCCACACGGAGGCTTAAGCATTAGATTAAGACCATTTGTCCTTGGGGCTTGCGAGAGTCTTGATGTTGACCGTCTTTTGCTTGAGTTCCTTGCGGCATATAAAAATTCACCCCAAGCCTTCTCGTGGTGCGTCTTGGCAACCGAATCGAAGTCGAATCCTCAGCGTTTGTGTGGTCGTCCTCCGAAGAATCGAGTTCCATATTCTACAAGGACTCCTAGTGACAACTTCAAGTATCATCCCAAAAAGACATAACAATAAGTAAGCAAATTGTTACTGTGACCACATCGAAAAACCTTGTATAAACGGGTTTTTGACATTTCTGTTCATTTGGCCATTGTTGCAACAAAGTATGATACGAGTGGAAAACAACGGGAGGGGTTATAAGAATAAGCTGGATGGGACACAGACCTGTCAGAAGCAAAGCTCTGTCCTGTTAAATTATTTAACGTGTTTAGTTTAGCTCAGACATGTACAGTGAATGCTATGTCCAGGGAGGAACCCGCTGATCTCCTTCCGTGAGCCTCTTTATCCCGTCCGGCTGCAGTCTGTCAGTGGATAACTCCCTTAAGTCTTCGTTCTCGAACTCTCCGTCATCTAACCACCCTCCCACCAACAGACTGGGACCGCACTAGAATTAACAACCATCCACAAAGATGTCTAGCGTGTCTCTTTTCCGAAACCGAATCTTCATCTTGGAATGTTATGGGGACTTTGAGGTTGGGAGATATGATAATCGACGCGTTGGAGTCCCTCATTCCGTCTAGACTCCTTCCGTCAACTCGAGTTGGCGTTGATCAGGACAAGTCGAAGTAGCGAATGGAGATACTAAGGAGAACAGTCGTGGGTCGTATTTGTTGGACGTGAGTGACTCTAAGAGACTGACATTACACGGCAACATACAAAAAAAGTCGATATCCGGCATTGAGCAGTTCGAAACATCGTTTTTAGCTGTTTTTGTCACGTGAGTTTGATTTACCGATTTACAGATTCTCGCTGGGCCTAGGCCCCAACATCGCTAGGCTGTTTTTGCATCCACATTGACATCAAATAACAATGAGTCGAGAACAACATACAAGCCCGGCTGTCCAAAAACGAGAAGCATATAATATGCTTCGCATTGGTGACCTACGGCACCACTGCATAAGGGGTGATCGGAGTATGAAACTGCACAGCCTCAAATGCCGCAGGTGGCTGTGTATTACATTTAGGGTCACTGGTAGATCTTGGGTTTCGCTCCGCTCACCCAATAATGAACGCTATGGATGTCTCGGTTGTTGGGTCGGCGGCTGCCACTACTGCTTGGGACACACTGGCAAATGCAACTGGAGCTGGGGTTGCAGTCAACGGGAAGTCAGGGAACCTGGAGGGATACAGTGGGGCGGCTGGAGGGCTGGGGTGGCAGGTGGCGGCATGGGGAAGTCAGAGATAGACTGGAGCAGGATAGAGTGGGGGCATGAGGCTGGCGCTGGGGTTGCAGTCGTCGGGGAAGTCGGGGAACCTGGAGGGAAGAAGAAAAAAGTGACGAAGAATGTGAACCATGAGCGTCTGTTACATTATTCCACCTGTACGTCCTACTATCATGAGCAACCTTGTCAGAGGTGGTTAGTACCATTCTCATTGCAGTCTTGTTTCCTCGGGTTGTTCTGAATCCCGAGTTGTTTCTTTTTCTTGTTTCTAGTAACAAACGAAAGACAGGACATCTACGTCATGACGAACAGACACCTGAGCCTGACAAGAGTCAGACTCAACAGCAGCGGCAGTCACTGCCAACGCAAATGCGGCTGGTAGGAGGGACATCAAGTAGCCTGGCGAGCAATGCTAGGACCCAACCTTTGTCACGGTTTCAAGAATACGGTGTTCCTAGTAACAAACGAAAGACAGGACATCTACGTCATGACGAACAGAAACCTGAGCCTGACGAGAGTCAGACTCAACAGCAGCGGCAGTCACTGTCAACGCAAATGCGGCTGGTAGGAGGGACATCAAGTAGCCTGGCGAGCAGTACTAGGACCCAGCCCGGGTCACGGTTTCAAGAATACAGTGTTCAATCGTTCGAGTGAGTGCTGTATGATTGCTTTCGGTACTCATGCTTCTTTCTGACCATGGATCTCTTCACTTTCTTTTTTTGTCTATTCTTACCTTTCTGACCATGCCTCGTGTAATACGACATGACACACCGCCGCGCGTCGTCTCTCATTAGGGAGTATTAGCAGCGCATCTAAAGTCAATTTTAGACGTGGCCGCGTCTAAAGAATAAGCGATTTTGACTAAAAAAATATGTGACTCGGGCTACGTGTCAATTCTCAGATCTCAGTACTGGTGCTCATTGCCCAGCCCCAACGAGTCGATGGACTCGTCCGGTTCTGAGAACACTGACCAACACGAGTCGCTATAATGTTGACATTGTTGAGGCTCTGATTCTGTGTTCAGAGCATGACCCAAATGAAGCAGATTGAATGCTATAGAAAGAGACAGTAGGCCAGGCGGATACTCAAAAATCACACTTAAGGACATATCAGTGGTCTTCTATTCCGGATGCCGACAACGAGCAGCAAAATGAGCAGGCGGAACAAGCAGGCAGAGGAACGATAGTACGGTAAGGACGAGTCGGAGTTACTTACAATGTATACAAAACTTAAGCGCCGCGTAGCCCGTCGAAATTTAGCCAAATTTTCTCTGGAAATTAACTCGTTTTAGATGCGTTGCTAATACTCCCTATTCTCGCTCCTCCTTTTCACGTACCCCGCGTAATCGCATCTTTCACGAAAACAACGCTCCTATCTTAAACACAAATTTTCTCGTGTTACACCTTACATGCCGACGTTGACATTACCACAAACTTTTTATTCTTGTTGTCGTAAAACACACTCCTCCATCTTAATCTCGCGTGCGCACCATCGATTCCGCGCCATACCATACTATATAACATCATTTATACGCTTTTCTACACTTCCTTCAATTCCTGCAGCGGCTTCCTCACTACGCCTCCCTATTCTGCTGATACTGTATGGGATTTCTTTGCAGATCCTGCGCCTTGGGGCCCCTACCCTAATACCGGATGGGATCCACACTTTTCCGAAACTGAAATGCCCGACGAAGCGCTCTTCGCAGATCCTGCACCGTCATTTTTCCCTTTTATTGTAGAGCCCTATTCAACCTGGCCAGATTCTCATTGGGACTCTTGTGTCAATCTCCCCTCCTCCTACCGTACTCGCAAGCTTGAAGAACAGTTTGGAAAATGGCTTGATGCCCCAAGCTCATCTGCTGACTACAGAGATGCATGTGATCAAAGAACAAAGGATACAGGAATGTGGTTGGTCAATGATGGCAGGTTTCATCAATGGGAAAATTCAAATGGAGGTGTTTTCTGGTTACAAGGCCAAGGTTTGCTTGTTTCTGCATATATTGAAAACTTGAAACTAAAGAATTCTCAGCTGGATCAGGAAAGACCTTTTTATGGTTGGTACTTTTTGAGTGAGGTGAACATGGTACTTATTCACATTTTATAGCTCAAATGCCATTGACTATTTGCGGCAAAAACATCAACAAGTGTTTTATCATTATTTTGACACCCAAGATGCTAACAAAGCCAAGACCACCTATAATATAAGGGACTACTTGCCAACCTTTTGACTAGAATGGGCTCACACCCAAGCTCTGATCGGGCTGTTCTCGAGCGTTTGTTTATAAATCGGTTGGGCCACGGGAAATTTTCTGTTGATGCTATGCAGAGGGCAGTTTTGGGGCTAGCTAGGACTTTTTCAGGAAAAGCATATATTGTTTTAGATGCAATGGATGAGTGCCTAGAAGGGGAAGAAGTAGCTCAATTCATTCAGACTATGCTTGGGGTGGGACAGATACATTTCTTGATTTCATGTCGACATCATATGTCCCAGTATATTCAACCTGCTGTAGGTGCTGGGATCTCATTGGACGAGGAAAGGAATATGGGAGATATCGAGAAGCACATAGAGCGAGTTTTAATTCAGTATGGAGGCCCATTCAGGGGTATAGAGAATGAGATCAAAGATGAATTGATAGCAGGATCTCATGGACAGTAAGTAGAATTTCATTGATCACGAGTAGTATACTGACTTTACGATGGACAAGAATCCGGTGGGTGGATTGCCAACTTGAAGTATTGAACAAGATTGGTACTAGGAAGGGCATTCGACAAGCACTTGGGGAACTCCCTCGATCCTTGGCCGAAACTTACCAGCAAGATCTAGAAAGGATTGATGACATCGACAAGGATGGTGTTAAACGCATTTTGCAGTTGATACTGTTCTCATCCGAACCGGTGACCACTGAAACAGCTGCAAAGATTTTGACATTTGATATGCAAGAGCAGAAATTTCCCGAAGACCACGAGCCTGGGCCGGGATACTC